>PVLD010017498.1:0-41719 GCA_004027595.1 Dinomys branickii
AATTTCGCATGTCTATATCTGTGTTCATGAATATACACTTCGAAGATATCAATAGGTAAAGCAACAAGCATTGTTGAGTCCCTGTCACCTTGTCTGTAAATCAGCTTTGATTGTACTATTTCTTATGCTACTTTGTGTCTGTTTGTTAATATGTTTTTGTGCTTTTACTTTTTAAATAAAAAAAAAAAAAAGACTGGGGTGCGGCCCCCAGGGCTCCATCTAATCACTTGAGAGACAGTGTGGCTTCCATTTTTCCTGAGAAAGGGTTGTAATTACCTTGTTTAATTCCATAGAGATAGAAACCTCTTTTTCTGGCATTTAAGGGACAAAAAAAGAGAAAAAACACCTCAGAAGGTTCTAAGCAGAAGTATAGGGTTTGTTAGGTATTGACTCCAGCTCTACTTTTGCATATTCACAGCTGATTGAGTTCAGCAGAGTTGGCTATTTCTTTTGTTGCACTGAGGCCCTCAGGCACTTCTCTAATTTACCTGAATCCTGTTAGAAAAAGAGAGGGGATCTAACCCAATTTAGAAGAGAGCAGGAGGCCCATATGTTCCCTGAAAGCAGAGGCTTTAGCTCTTATCTATAGGGGTGAGATTTTCTTGGTGTCCATGAGGTCAGTCAAAAGAAAAAAAAAAAAAAACTGGCACACAAACATGGCCAAATCACATGACTGACCCACATTACAAGCCAAAATGACAGGCAGAAAGGTGGACCGGGATGGTTATCTGAGGCCTTAAGAAACAGAGTCCTGAGAAAGCGACTTACTGGGAACACCCAGAGATAAAAGGCCATCGGGGAAAAGCACAGCCGAGACTTTGAGCATAAAAAGGCGCAGGCTGAGGTAGGTGGCTGCTCACGTAGGGGACTGAGTTGCCAAGAGCTATTTCTCTCCAAAAGAGTGAGAAACCTGAACAAAATACTGGGAAGAACAGAAATGTGGGGGCACAAAGGAATACTAACCTCTAGGTCACACACATTGAGATCTGAGTGGTCTTTCCCATGACTGGGTTAGTAAGAGGGTCTCTGGCAGCCTCCAAGCCATGCAACCAGGGATGCTGTGGATCCCACCATTACCAGGTTTTGCGGTGCTAGAATCTCCTTCTGTAGGGGGTTTCTACATTCTTTCTGTTCTGAGCAAAAAATTGGTCAGACATGCACACGGCAGCAAAGTTATTAAAGGTAAAGGAGAAATAGGCTCTGTAGAGCAAGTTTTGGCCAAGTAAAAGCAGCGAAAGAAGTGCACTCCACCATGTGAGGGTGGGCCACCATACAAGAACAAACACAGTGGCAACAACTCAGTATAGACTTTTTTGTATCACCCACTCCTCAGGATGACATCAGGTCTAGGCCCATCCAATCAAAAACCTGCTTGAGTTCTCACGAGAAGTCCACATGTAGTGCTCTGGGAATTGTTCTGCATGTTTCCTGGGATTTAATAATTAACAGGTCACACCCACTTTCCCAGTCAGTTTTGCTATACCCTAATCTCCTGTCTCACCATGAATTGTCTGGGGCATGTGTCCCTAGAGTACAGATCCCCACATTACCCCAGGTGTTGGCACAATCCTGACCCAGCGTAGGCCTACCCCAACAGGGTGTGATGGGCGCAGAGAGGTCTAGGCCTCACCCCTGGCAGTGTGGCACAGATTGGCACAGCCTGGGAGCTGATGGTGGCCCCACTGCTATCTCAGATATATCCCAACCCACGTGGTGGAACACACTAGGGAACTGTTCCAGAGAAATGAGAAAACTGAGTACTCAGCTTCCACTAATTTTTTTCGCCCATACACAAAACTGCTTACTTCCTGGCTGGGATTGACAAGAAATATGTTACTGGGCTTAAGGTTCTGAGAACTCCAGTTCTCAGTGTGCTGAACAAAGAACTGGACAAGACACACAAGATAATGAGGTTTTATATTTACTAGAGGTAGGAAAAGAAGTACGTTCTGAAGAGTAAGTCTGGGCCAGATAAAGGTGAGAAAATCAGCACAGTCTGCAGAGCAACAGTGGGCCACTGAGAGAGTTCACAGGCATCCCCAGGTGAATGGTGGAAGTTTCTATACTCCTCATTCTGAGTTGATGTCAAATCTTGATCATCCAATCACAAACCTGCTTGATTTTGCCCCCAAAGAACTGAAGCTAGCACTTTCTGGTCGGTGCCAGGTGCAGGCTTGGGAACTGTGTTCTGGGCATCTAGCCTGAGTCTCCATGATTGGTGTCCTGGCCACTTGCTCAGTTGGTTGGTCACCCTCTGACTCCTGCCTACTGGCTCATCCTATGTCCGGTCCTACTCCCCTCTAGTCTCCTTTCAGAGTGGTGCTTGGAAATGTGTCACATGAATTAACGGGCAAACAGGACACAGATACGGTGAGAAATGCATGCTTCCCAATTGACTAGGTGGTTTTCACTCACAAAAGCAAGCTGGAAATGACAATTACGCTGTTTTTCCTGTTGAAGTTTCATTTTTCATACTGAGTTTGAAACTGGTTGAAAGTATTCTAGAATCACTGTGCTCGCTCCACCCTCTCTCACCGGCACTGTTGATGTTCATTTTCACTCCAGTCTCATAACACAATTCTTCTCAGACCTTGCAGTCACCCCATCTCTTGCCTTCTCCAATTTCCAGCAAGAGCTGAGCTTAAATAGGGTTTCCTTACACAGACTTAGGAAAACTTGTGCTTAGCAAAATGATAGGAAAAGAATTTAGTGCTTTTTTCTTACTGAAGCCCCAGCTACATTTAAAAAAAAATAAGGACCATGTCTCCATGGTGCCCTCAGCTGGTATAGAAACATACTGCTATATCCAAATAAACCCCCAGTCCACGCACACTGCAAATCCAGGCAAAATATCTAAAAATGTTCCTGTAACTGGGAAGAGGTTAAGTTTCACTTACAAATGCTAAAGATTTTCAGCTGCTATGCCCAATAAAAAATGCAAATAAAGTTACCCTGGTTTTCACTCTTTCGGAACAGAGGAAAAGACGTGTTTTTGAAGGAGAATTTTGGGTTAACAAGTCTTGGGAGGAAGCCTGTGTCCAAGCATCTGGCTCCATGATTTCCTGCATATGCCCTTCAGTGAGTGTGAAGGTACCATGTGTGCCCTGTTCTGCACATGACTTTGGTAGGTGGAAGGTTATTGGCACAACTCAATGCCCTGAGTTTCAAAGAATTCATTCTGCTTGGGTAAAGAGCTCATTAAATAAAAGAAAACAGATTGACCATATTTAAATTATACACCAGTCACCTTTATTATCTGTAAGTACAGATTTGTTCTTAAAACAACAGTATTTCATTTTCATTGTTTCTACTTCCATTAAGGCAAAAACGCCCCGCTGCAAAATTAATTCTATGCAAATCCTCAATCCGTATTTCTTGATTTTGTTAAAAAGTGATAGAAAAGATAACACCACCCCAAAAGAAAATCTTTTCCTGAGACTCTTTGTTTCACTTTGACTTCCTCTAAAAGCATTGTAATGAAGGGCTATTTCAAAGGTTAATTCGTTCTCCTTTCACAAGCCGGGCTCGAAACTTCCAAATATCCTGGAAATGATTCCAAACAGAAAGAATTTATAGAGCATTTATCTCATTCATTCACTATGAGATAAAGATGAATTCTAGCCTCCACATATGGGTAAAAGGAAAAAAACCCTAATAGTTTAATACATGAAACATGTTCCAAGACTCCAATTGATCCACAGAGACGCTAACCACACTAAGTCAGTGCGCCCCTCAGCTGTTACCCTGGCTGAGTTGGCCCTGCGCTAATTACAGTGACAGCCGGTGGGTGTGATGCTCTCTCACAGCCCAATCAGCTGCCTGCCTCCCTGCTTACCTTTATGTTACTGCCAGAGCCCCTCTGAGGCTTCCACACCTGATTAGACATAATAGTGAATATGGTGCCATGGGTTACTGGTTTTTCCTACGCCCTCTGTTCTTCATAAAGCAATTTAAATGTTCTTCTTCCTTGTTTATTTTCTGTTTGTTCAAACAAATGATTTGAGAATTAGGCCTGAATCTGAAATCTTGCCTGGCTGCTTAGGCCTAAGGCTGCTGGGACGCTTAATTTCTTCCTCATGGCACAGAGCTATGCTACTACTCTCCTGGGTTTTGGTGAAGAAAATAAGCAAAGAAATGTCAAAGTGCTTTATTGTTTGGAAAGACTTATATCTAACATTGTTACCCTAAATGAACCTAATAAACTATCACTTCAAAGGTAACTAACATAAATGAATAAAATAAATACAGGAACACTTTAGCACAACCTTGATAAAACACATGTAAAATATGTCCTCCAGGGCTTCTCGGTGGTCTTTCATCTCTGCACCATGCAAATTATGCCTCTCATAAAACTCCAGTTGCAAAGCAACCAAAATGAAAACTTTCCCAGCATTGCCCTCCCCAGAAGTCTTTCTGGAGTTCCTAGTGCGTACTCTGTTCCCCACGAATAAAGGAGGCCAATGGTTGAGATCACAAACGGTCACTTTGGTCCCTTCGCCTCCATAAAGAGGCCTTTGTCCTTCATCTCCCATCTCACTTTGTTCCCTAGCCTGTGCTGTGTGGAGTGGGAGTCCCCACCTAACACGAGACCACCAAAGACCCGGGAAGACCGCATCAGATGTCCAGTCCCCAAAGGAGGAAGCAAGTGCACCACGGAAACCCCACTGCCACTCAGACTAGGGCTGGAAGGCTCTGCAATGGACCCTACACCTAAGCGCTCTAGACTTAAATGAACCAAGGCATTCCTGAAGCACCTGAAGGAAAGAAGAACCTGCTATCCTTGCCATTTCATACAAGCATACCTTCAGGCTGACATCTGCAGTTGAGCCAAATTTGTCTGCTATTTTTATCACTTCTTTCTCAATGCCTTCTTGACTGGTGCCCTTCACGTCGATGTAGTGGCAACTGGCACTGGCATAATGGCAGGAAATTGCCTGTGCAGAGTGAACACATTGATACTGGAGAAAATACCCGCTAACAGCCGCAACCAAGCAAGGAGTCCTCCTTCTAGAAAATCAATTTTTTCACTCAGGATTGGATTCCTGCATGGAACCCTGGTCTGTGGAATTCTAAATTCCTTTGTAGTTTCTCTCTGCCCCAACCTCAGTTAAAAGTTAACTGAGAAATTACAAAGAGTTTTTAAACTAGCTGTGCCATCTATTTTAAAGGTCCATGGAGGACACAGAACATAACCCCCTAAACAAGAGATCTTTGACGTTTTGAGCATTTACTTTTCCTAAGGAGTGGAGACACCCTGAAACCCTATAAAGAAGGCATCCTATTATCATTTCCTTAGTAATAAAAGTTAGTCATGTAGTTGAATTTGAGATGGGCTCTGATTTCAATACAGGCTCGAATACCTTGAAAAGGAAAGTAGTATGCATCTTCTCTCAAGAGACATTTGAAAGTTGGTACCATTGACAGGACTGTCTTGTTTCCTCTGAGGGTGAAGATTGAAGGTGCTCCCTCTTCTAGAACCTTCTCATCCTAGTTAGATGTACTGTCCATTGCCTCACTGGCCCACAGAAAAGGGCATGAACCCACTTACCACTCGCAAAGCAGTGGTTAAAACACCTTCTCAATGACAATTATCTTAAGGGAAGTGCACCCATCAGGATTCTCTGCTTGGCCCCAGGCACCCAGTGCCTGGCAGAACCGTGTCACAGCCCAGAGACAAAAGGAAAAATGTGCTGATGGGATGGGGGTGAGGGGTACTCCTGTACCCATGCTGTGATGGAATAACGGTGGATATTTTTCTAGAACATTAAAGTCATTAGAAATATATTGACAAACTGCAGTCAGAATATTAAAACTCACAACATTACTTGTGAGCACATAGATAGATATGCCTAATTCGATAGCTCTAAGGGTCATACCAGGGCAGGGTGCTATCCTGTCTTTTATTAAAAATGTTGGCATTGTGCACAGCATGGACTTTTACATGCATTCTGATTTACTGAAGTAGTATTTAACTTGACCGCTGGTTGTTTCTGGTAACCCCTTCCATTTTGTCCTGAGGCAGTCCCTCAGTTGCCTCGGCCTGATGCCAGCCTGCTGAGCCTGTAGGAATCTGGGTAAACAGAAGAGGAGCCTGGGGGAGACAACAGTGATGTGTGGGAGCCACAGGACACACCGGACAGAAAGCCCCAATTTAGTAGGAACAGGGCCGATACCATGGGGAACTGAGATCCCACATTAGTGTCAGAGCAGCTGCTGGATTTGAGAGCAGTGAGAGATCAGGAAATTGATGAGGAATCTTGTCAGCTTTTCAATGTAAGCATTGAAATCATTAAATTTAAAATACCCTAAGGCAGAGGGTGAAAAAATCATGGCTGCCTGCTAACCCTGACTTCTGAGCCTTTATTTTGGATCAATTTGGATCAATACTATTTTTTTCCCATAGTAAAGACATGGCAGACTTTGCTACGCTTATGAGCAGAGGCTACATGCTCCAAGGGAAGCTGGTGTTCTACAGCACTTTTCCACTGATCACAATTCCGTGTTGACAGGGTGGGGCCCTGAGGTCACCTAGAATCTTTGATAAGAGAAAGGACAGTGTAAGGAAGGCAAACAAGATTTCCTGGCAAATAAACTGGACTAAAAATTCGGTTCACTGAAGTCTTGAATCTTTGACATGTTAACTCAGCAAGACAATGTCTCAAAATTTAAAAAGGGTGGTGGTTCAATTGCCAGGAGAAAGAGAGAGAGAGAGAGAGATAGAGAGAGAGAGAGAAAGAGAGAGAGAGAGAGAGAGAGAGAGAGAGAGAGAGAGAGAGAGAGAGAGAGAGAGAGAGAGGTGGGCGAGTAAAAGAAACATCTCATGGTCCTTCCACATAGTAATGATATATTTATCATTGTTACTTAACTAGCTACAAATATGAAACCCAAAAATAAATTGCCAACTCACACTTACAGTCCTTTTAGGACTATAAAGCTGAAACACATTTTCAAGTTTAAAGCAAACAAAATTTAAAGTCAATAAAACTCAAATTAACAGCAGTACGAAGAAAAGAAATAAATCTTCTACACGTTAAAAATTTCTAAGATTTTTAATTCTAACCCATTCAGCTTTGAAAACTGGCCATGTGAATACATACTTTCCTGAATCCTTGAGTTCTGTTCCGCCCGGATCCATGGATGAGCAAAGGATGAAAGAAAACAGTGTCTCCCTTCTCCATTATGAGGTGCACGCGGGTATTGTCCTGTTCATAGTCCTGGATCCCATGGAACATTAGGTTAACTCCACCCTGGGCACAGAAGAGAAGCCAAGTCTATACGTGAGAACTGTCATAACCCAAACTTTGACCATGACTCAGCAGGGAAAGCTGCTGAGAGAAAAATCCACAGTAGATGCTTATAGGTTATATCTCTATCTATCTATCTATCTATCTATCTATCTATAAACAGGGATTTTAGGAACTTTCAGTCTTAAGCTTAAAATGCTAAGAATCTTCTCTCCAGTTCTCTGTCTTGGACCCATCAACAAATCCTTTGCCAGACCACGAGAATTCTTTTTATTGAAGAACTGATTCAATCTCACCATTCATAGGTGCAAAGGCATTTAATACTTCCCAGCATCACCAGCCCAATGGTAGAGCCCAGCAGCCTAGTACTACTCAGCAGTGGGAAGGAATGAGTTGCTACGATTGGTGAACCTCAAAGTAACTATGCTAAGCAAAAGAAGCCACACTCCTAAAAGTGACCACGTGATCATATTTACATAACCTTTCATTAAATGCAAACTACTCCATAGGTGCAGGAAGCAACTTAGTAGTTGCTGGGGCAGGAGGGGATGTTCTCTTGAATGTGATGTGGGTAACACGATATGTATGTGCCAAAAGTGATCAAACTGTGCACTCAAAAATATGCAGTTTTTATATGATGATGTACCTCAGTAAACTTAAAAAACAAAGAACAGTTCTTCCAAATTCCTAAAATAAAGGTTTTCAGCTGGGCTTTGTAGCACATGTCTGTAATTCTGGTACCCAGAGGGAGGCTGAGGCAGGAAAATTTCAGGTTTGAGCCCAGCATGTGCAACTTGATGAATGACTTAGCTACATCAGGTCTTAAAATTAAAAAAAAAAAAAAATAATGGAGAGTAGGAGGAGGAAAGGGAGAAGAAGTAAAAAGAATTAAGATGTGCTCTGTACATGTACCAACTCCTGCAATGAATGTAATCATGCACTGCAAACATGCTAATAAAAATAAAATTTAAAAAGCCTGGCACCGTAGCTGACTGTGAAGGCCCTGGGGTTGCTCTCCAGTCCCACCAAAGCGTGGGGGAGACGCCCCTTCTCCCCAAATAAACTGGAGACTCATTATTGTTAAACAGCCTTAACATTCCTTTTTACACTCTCCTCTGCTACCCCCGGACTGCACCCCTTCCGTCTGCACTGTGAGCTCCCCTGGCCGTTCCCATGATTTAGCCAGGTTTGTGTTTGCCCTTGACCTCTCTGCTATAGGAAATTCTACCCTGTCCTGCAAGGTTGAGCTCAAGCACCAGCCTCTGCTAGTCTTTACTTTGCTTCACCCTGAGAACCATCAATCAGTAAGACTTGGCACCTGTCCTACATAGGGTCAAAGTGTTTATGTCTGACCCATGCAATTAGGCCTTGGGATCTCAGATTCTATGCTGCACCTACCCAAGTTCACCCACATTAGCTGGCTTTCAAATTCATGCTGAAAAAACACACTGGTGTGACAGTGATGAACATTTCACATGCCAGCCTTGGCCAGCCTTGAGCTTTCCCTGAACCCAGTTGTAAATCTCAGGACAATGCTTTGCTAAGAAAGGAAATGTCTCATTTCTATGGATAAAACAGTGACAGATTCTGATAAGATGCAGTTAGACAGACCTACCTCCCACTGCGGGTAGCCGTGTGGCTTCAGGGAGCTTTTGTGGGTACCTGGAAGCACAACCAGACAACCGTTGTTCCGGTCAATGTGCTCCATTGCGGTCCAAGCGGCAACAATGCGATCGCCGGGCCGAAAAGGGAAATAGTGCAGATCCTGGTGCAAGGGGTGACGTGATGTCTTTTTGCCTGAAACGGAACTTGTTATCAAAAGATGTTTCAGCCATGGGTGGTGGCACACGCCTGTAATCCTTTTTTTTTTTTTTTTTTTGTCTTTTTGAGGCAGTGTCTTTCCTGTGCAGTTAAGGCTGGCCTTGAGCTCACTTTGTAGCCCAGGCTGGTCTCGAACTTGCAACGATCCTCCTGCCTCAGCCTTCCAAGTGATGGGATTACAGGCATGCACTACCACGTCTGGCTGACACCTGTAATCCTAACACTCAAGAGGCTGAAGCAGGAGGGTTGCTGCAACTTTGAGGCCAGCCTGGGCTACATACCAAGTTCAAAGCCAGCCTGAACTACAGAGTGAGACCCTTTTGCAAAAGGAAGGAAGAAACGGAGGAGGGGAGGTAGGGAGAGGGGAAGGAGGAAGGAGAGAGAGAGACACACATTTGAGTCTCAGAATTCTTATCCTTTGTGTGAAAAACTATAACACTGTGACATATTTCTGTGAAAACCAAACAAATGAAACAAAGATATAGGGAAGCAGTCCTAGGAAATGAGCACTAAACTAAACTATCAAAGCAACATGAGAGGTTGGGGGTGGTGGCGCATGCCTATAATCCCCACACTGGGGAGGCTGAGGCAGGAGGATCATTGTGAGTTCGAGACCAGCCTGAGCTACAAAGTGAGCCCAAGGCCAACCTGAACTGCACAGCGAGACCCTCTATTCTCCCTTCTGGGCTACCGGGAGCCGGCCTGAAACTCCGCACACGCCTCACGCAGACATCAGCATCTCTATTGCACTTCACCTCCTTGTCACGCCGGATTCAGCAAAGAGGGGGCAGAGCAGTTTTAGAAGCTGGGTTAATTAATCTGAAGAGAGTGGTACAAGACCTCAGTGAAGGCTCCTTTCTAAGTTGCTGCTGCTGGAAACAGTTCCCTAAGAGTTTTTTTTTTTTTTTTTCACAGAACGATGGGTATCCTGGGTATAGTCAGTGTCCAGTCAAAGGAATGACCACATGGCCACTTCTCCCAGCTCTGATCTTGGAACTTGATGTCTGATCACCACACCTCTCCGGGCAAGACATACGTGGGGGAAGACACTTGGTGACACTGACCTTCAGTCCTGTCACAGAAATCCCTGCTGTCAGAAGACAGACAAAGTCGAAAAGGATAAAGGACCCTCATGGCTGATTTCTGCTGCTGGTTCAGAAGGCTCTCGTGGGTGCAGAGCCATCTCAACAGAATCTCTGGGGACAATTATTAAAATGCAGACACCTGAATTCTACTTATTTGTGAATCAGTCTCTCTGCAAGTGAGGTTCTAGGAGCTACATTTGGCAAGCACAAGACATTTTAAGGACTTGAATGTGTAGTGTATAGTAGTAGCTTGGTGTTAGATCAGGAATCCAGACTCCAAGCTATCACGGCTAGCGATGGCAGTCAGGCACAGAAGTATTGAACAGATATGACTGATGCCTGAGAGGTACATTTGTTAACCGCACTTGTGGGCAGTCACCTGAGAATCCTACCGTAACCCTACAGTCAGCATCAGAAATCACTATTATAATAGTTATTGTAAGATTTAAATAAAAGTACACACATTCATTCATTCAAACAAGATCAACTTTCCACATTTTAACTAAACTGTTTTTCTCTTGCTCCTCCCTAAACAGGAAAAGTCCTTTACCAGTATCTGGAGGTTTGTTTATCAGCATTGTGTGCATGGCCATAATATTAGGTCCAGTAAAGCACTCCACATATTTCAGAATCTAAAACGAAAGGAAAAAAATCAACTTCATGGGAAATCGATAGTAGAGGCAAGTGGCATAAAGCATAGCTACCCATACAAGGACCAAGAGGTGGCCGGGCATGTTAACACATGCCCGCGGTCCCAGCGTTCGGGCAGACAGGCAGGAGGATCACTGGGTCTAGGCTGGCCTAAACTACACAGCAAGACCCCATCCCAAGGAAGAAAAAGTAAGAGCAAAAATAAAAGGTGTAAAGTACATGCATAAAACTGATTTACTAGCCAGTTTGTTGCTGGAACAAAATATCCAACACACACAATTGAAAGGAGGGCAAAGTTCACTTTTCTCATGGTTTTAGATGTCTCAGTCCATGCTGAGCTGGCTCCAAGTTGGAAATCGGCAGAAAGGCGTGGCTGCAGAGAGCCGCTCACTCACAACAGCCAGAAAGCACAGCATAGAAGTAGAGACCAGATTTAGCTCTCAAGGCTATGCCCGCTCAGCCCACTCAGATGCACTCAGAAGTGTGCTTTAACAAGACTAACCACCGCACTGATCATGAAAGTTGTCTGGGATCTGCTATAAGTGAAAAAAATAAGGCAATGGGAAATACGTTCCTATGTGACACACACACAAAGTGAGAGTATACACATAAGCTTGCACATACATGACACAATTTCAGGCGGACATGCAAAAGTGTCACGGAGAGTGGGGCTGGGGGCAGGGGATCTTCTTAAGTTAGGCCCTTCTGTACTGCCTGCGTGTGTGTATCGATAGGCATTACTTGTAAAGAATAATTTTTTAAACATTCAATTTAAATTTAAAAACAAATTCATACCTCTAGAATCAAGAGTTATAAAACGAAAGAAAAAATAAACGAATTCACAAATAACAGCCCCACAATTTCACCCTGTGCTGACGGGCTCAGAAGAGCTCTCTCTGCAACCCAGAATACCTGTCTTTCCCAAAAGAGGAGACAATCAGCACACCCCACAGCAGAGCTTCTCAGTCCTGGCTCTACTGGCATTTGGGTTTGGGGAAGGGGCTCTTCTGTGCACTTTAGGGTCTTTGGGGCCCATCAGCAGCATCTTTGGCCCCTCCCCATCAGAAGCCAGCACCACCCACCCCGCAGGTGTGACAATAGAAATGTCTTCAGACACTGCCGATATCCACTTCGGGGCACAGTCACCTCCAGCTGAGAACTACTGTGCTAGCCCCATATGTGGAAAGGGGTGAGATCAATTAAAAAGCAGATTTGGGGCAGACGTGCCAACTATTAAGCAGAAACAAATGTAAGCAGAGCTCTTACCTGGGGGAGAGTGCAGTATCTGAAGAGCTCTTCATCTTCCTGGAAATCCTGGATCTTTGAAATCACTTTCTCACTTGCAGTATGTTCTGACTTCAAAATGTTCACATCTCTCATTATCATTATTCCTGGTGGTTTCACCTCCTTTCTGCAGATTTTTTCAAACTCATCCCTGGAAAGTTAAATTTAGTGTCATTATCATGGGCTCTGAGATTTGCCAGGAGTCAGCCTTCAGGCCTGGTACAGTAATTCTGATGGGAAGGAGGAGAAAAGGCTCAGATCAGAAGTCCTATCCTCCCAGCTGGAATCTACTACCAGAATTAAAATGTTCCTTCTGCAGGGGGTGCCCAAGCTTTCTGGCACCAGGGACTGGTTTTGTGGAGAGAATTTATTCCACCGAGTAGAGAGGCTGAGGCAGGAAGATTGTTGTGAGTTCAAGACCAGCCTGGGCTACAAAGTGAGCTCAAGGCCAGCCTGAACTGCATGACAAAACCCTATCTTGAAAAGACAAAAAAAAAAAAAAAAAAAAGGAATAATAAGACATCCTACAGACAGGACCCAAGTTAAACACAAAATTCATTTGTTTCCCATACACTTTACACACATAGCCTAAAGGTGTCTTTATATCAACCTGCTGCATGAAGTCAGGTGTGGTATCTGGGTCATCAAAAAGTTTCGGAATTTGGAGGATTTTAGATTAGGAATGCTCAGAGCAAATACCTCGGTGGCCCATGCCATGTACAGGCCCTGTGCAGAGTACCGTCCACATGTTCTCCCTTATTTTTTCCTAGCAACAATACTAGGACATCACTACTATTACTATTATTTTGCAGATGGAGACACAGAGCATGGAAAGCTAAGATGACCACTCTGGGGCACATCATGTCTGGCAGTGAGCTGAGATTAAAGCCACAGCATCGTATATTATCCCTGCTCCTAAACATTGTCTAACCACATCATTAAAACAATATCGAAACTCCAGGTGTGGTGGCGCACACCTGTAATCTCAGCCCCTAAGGAGGCTGACACAGGAGGATCACTGCAAGTCCAAGGCCAGCCTGGGGTACACAGTGAGCTCAAGGCCAGCCTAAACTGCCTAGTGAGACCCTGTCTCAAAAAGACCCCCACCAAAAAAATCAGACCATGAAAAGTTAATCTAAACTCCCCATTTTATACATAGAATAATATTTTTGTAAAATAACAAGTAATATTACTGTACCGAAAGCGTTGAATATCAGCATCAGATATAAGATTTTTAATGACAAGAAACCCATTATCTTCATAAAATTTTCTCTGTTCCAAGGTTAGGACATCGTTATCGAAAGTATACCTAAAGGACACAAAATATCCCCAAATAAGACCAAATTTTAAATGCCAACCTAATAGCACGTACAAAGAACCTAAGAAATATTTACACTCTTTAATCTAACATTTCTATTTCAAGACTTTAATGATCTGAAACAATCTTTAAAGTTTTATAACATTAACTGTGGTCACCAAAAATGTGCAAAGTGAAAGGAAAATTAATGACACATCCATTTAATGAAATACAACTCAGGCATGAAAAATGAGGTCACATAATGGTGTGGACAATGCTTTTTATAATAAAATACAATTGCAATGATGTAAAACAAGACACTGTATGTCAAACAGAAACTACAAAGAAATATACCTCCACCAAATCTTTAAAATAGTAATTGCTTTTTAGTAATGTAATTATGGATGACTTTTAAAATTTCCTTCTATTTGTCTGTTTTTTATTTTTTAAACAGAAAATATATACAGATTTTCAGACAGGAAACCAATTCAACATATTTTACATTTTTAATATATTTTTATATTCTCAGAAGTAATCTAAGTAACAAAATCCAAGTAAGTACAGGCTATAGACACAAACTCAAACCACTCAACATGTTCCTTAAGATTGGAATGGTGGCTATATGCAAATATTTATGAAGTTCAAGGTCTTTCCCTTTAAAGATGAGTTAAGATAATAAACCTGTTGGGTATGTGGTCCCAGCAATTAAGGAGGCTGAGGCAGGAGGACTGCCTAAGCCCAGGAGTTAACAACCAACCTGGTCAACAGCGCAAGTCCTTCTTGTCATATAACAGCATATATGCCCTACATACACTACCTATTCACCAACATGCTAGCTAATATGTCCATTACCACAACTTAAGCAGGAAACATCATGCTTGGATTTTCCAAAGTCAGATGATGTATTTTGTGGTATTTTTCCATTTTTTTCTGAATTTTTAGAATTCTTGTAAAATATTAAAGTCAAGGTCTTACAAATCCTGCACTCAGGGAGGGGCTGAGACAGGACAATTTCTGTGAGTTCAAGGCCAGCTATATAAGAAGCTGAACACAGCCTGAACTATACAGTGAGACCTGTCCCCCAAAAAAAGAAAACAAGAAGTCCAGGAAAGAGAGGATTACTGAACTATAATCAGGCAACATTGTGTTGTTATTATCATTGTGAAATGTTTGCATCCATAGCATTGGTAAAAATAGAAATTGGGTGTACAGTACTTACTGGAATTGTCGAGGATGGACAGTGGCCGGGGAAACAGTCCCTGCGGTGGGGTGAGCTACCTGGGATGTAAATTAAGGCAAACAGAACATTGTAGAGCCAATGTTTTCCAGAAACAGCTGTGACAGCTGTGTGCCTGGCTGCGTCTCCAGGAGAGGTGTTTCCCTCAGTGGACGCCTGGCGCTCTGGGTTTGCATGTAATGTGCAGCTGCATAAAGCCCCTGTACCTGTGTCTCTCTGTGTCACTGTCACAGTGGCCCTAAGGAGGTGACAGGAGAGCAAGGACATGGAGCTAGAGAGGCCAGTGACAAGCCTGCATCACCCCAAGCGAAACAGCCAAGCAAGGGCTCGGCCTCCACCCAAAGCTCCAAACTCTCCTGCCACACGGAGTCCCAACACTGGGAGGTTGAGGCAGAAGGACGACGCGGACATGCTCAGCCTGGGTAATTTAGCAACTCAGCGAAACTCTGTCTCAAATAACGTTGTTTTTTATTAGTACATGTTTGCAACTTATGCACTTTACAGTCATCTTGGGGAGTGGCTACTGCCCCTAATAGTTTTTAAAAATGGACTGGGAGTGTAGCTCATTGTGAAGATCCTGAGTTCAATCTCTAGTGCTGCAAGATAGATAGATAGATGAAAAATTTAACAAACAAAAACCAAAAATCCAGCTTTTGAAGTAAGGAAACATTGGCTACTTACAAAAGATATTTAAGTTAGTGGGACTTCAGTTCAAAATATTCAAAATACTTTGGTTGATTAGGGGTAAAAAAAAGTCTATTAAATAAGAAACCACTCTAAGAGCAGTATGAGCTAAACAGTCCAGTATAACTTTAAATATCTGAGAGGACTAAAACTGCCACTTACAAAATCTCTTTTCTTTCCAGTCACTGCAAGGTATCGCCATAGCATTTCCTGTCCTTTTACCCGTAATTTCTAAGATGCTTCCGGAATGTCACTGTTTGCACGCACGTCCCACTCTGACATGGCTCTTTTCAGGATCTGGCGACACTGCGCAGTCCAGGGACGGACGGGCCAAGGGCCGGGGCCAGCTCTTCTCAGCACAAGGCCATCGCGTGGGCGCCGGGCTCAGCTTCCTGTTGCTGTTCTTGTCCCCTCTCCACTGCTTTTGTGGCCTGGATGTTTTGTTGTTGTTTTTCTTAGAAAAAATGTTATTGTTTTTCTTTTTCATTCTGGAATCAAACTCAGGACCTGGCACTTGCCAGGCTGGCGCTGTGGCACTGAGCAATATCCCTGGCTCTAGAAAAGAAGTTAATGATGTGAAAATGCTAGGAGTCAGGGATCTATAGCTCAGCGACACAAGCACCTGCCTGGAAAGTGCAAGGTCCTGAGTTCAATTCCCAGTACCAAAAAAAAAAAAAAGAAAAATGACGTGAAAATGTTTACAATGCAAAGTTAGGTGAAAAAAATAGATGCAAAAACTGTACATACAAAACAGCCCTAATTATGTAATATATATGCATAGGAAAGCTAAAAACACTAAAAAGTGTGAAAATGATGATTTGTGGCCGGTGGAATGAGTTATATGTGCTTATTTTTTCCTTTCTACCTGTCTGCACTTTAAACACATATTACAAAAATCATTTTTCCAAAATCTACATTGCTTCAGAACAATTAAGGCTTGGGAGAGAATGCCACAAAACTTCCAGGGGTCTACTTGAGACTTAACGACACGTTCACCGCAGATCTTGGCTGGTTCTATCCAGTATCACACCCCTTAGACACAGTGGGGCGTTTAACAAAAACGCAGTGCTCAGCAGCTGCAGAAGGCTGGCCGCTATCCCACCGGACAGCTCAGGGACAGAACATTCCCATAGAAACACAGATGAGAAAACTGAGTTCTACGCCTTGTACTGTTATAACCAAGAACCAGCAGGTACAAGACTCCAGTGAACTTCTTGTGAGTACGGGGTTCAGGTCTCCATAGGCGCTGGGCCGCCGACCACACAGCAGCGTGGAAAGCCGGCGCTGGGCGCTGGGCGCCGGGCGCCGGGAGCTGGGCTGAGCCTCGGCCGACCGCCCCCGCAGCCGAGACGCACCGCGGGCCGGGACCAAGGCTGTGTGGGAAGTGCTGGCTGGGGGCTGCGTCCGGTGCCCGCATCCCCGGAGACAGAGTCGCGGGGGCCCTCGGACGGCTGCCCGGCGGATCCCGCGGCCAGCGCGCAGGCTGCGGTGCCCAGGCCGGCGGCCCCTCTGCGCCCCGCGCCGCTGACCTCGGCCGCGAAAGGACGGCGGGAGGCGGGCGAAGGGAGGCCCGGGGCGGGGACGCGCACGGCGCAGCAGCCAGGGTGGCAGCGGGGGCAGCCCTCGCGACCCCCGGGGCCGGTCCGCCCGCGCTGGGCCTGCGCCCAAGGCCGCCTCCCGGATGCCCCAGCCCAAAGGATACCGGGGCCCCAGCCGCCGGCCGGCCGAGGTGTCCCAGCACGATCCGCAGGCGCTCGCCGGCGCGCGTCGGGTGCATGGCTGTGGCGGAGCGGCGCGGCTGGGCCTCGCTCCCTTTGTGCCCGCCTCCGCCCCGGACGCCCAGCCAGGAGGAGGAGCCGCCGGCCTCGCGAGTCTGCGCGCCGGGCCCCTGGGGCGGCGGCCTTGCCCAGCTGCTGCGTCCAGATCCGCCACCCGCCGCAGCTGCGCTCTGTTTCGCCGCGGCCGGGACACGTCCACGCCGCCGTTCCCCCACCGCGGACTCTGAAAACCAGGATCTGTTCCAGACAGATAATTTAGTGCAAGACCAGTCCCAAATACCAGGGACAACTTGGCTGGTCATTTTTAAGAGAAATTAAATGACTTCAGAAAAGCCTGACCTACAAGTCCAGTGTGATTTGAAATTTCCTGCACCACTGCACTTCCTTGTGTAGGTTTTCTTGCACCCAGTGCTGCAGAGGACTGACCTTGCACTTCTCTCTTTCTGGTCATTTTATGTTTCTTTACCTTAAAGCCACTTCCAAAACGCCCCCTCACAAGTCTGGAGCTCTCTGCTACTAAAACCACAACCCCCTTGCTATTTTTTAACACCCCGCGTCCAGCCCCCAGGTACTGGGGATTGAAACCAGGGTCTTTGCACTGAGCTATATCTCCAGACCCTTTCTGATTTTTTTAAATTTTGGAAGAGTCGTTAAATTGAGCAGGCTGGGTTCAAACTTCTAATCCTCCTGCCTCAGCCTCCTAGAGTATTGCCTTGTCTTAAAAGATGTCTCTGAACTTGGTGAGGAAGCCACAGCATCAGAGACAGGCCAGGGCCAGCAAGAGCTCCTTCCCGTTTCTCTTGCTGCAGAGAGAACGGCTGTGTCAAGGCCTACGCTTGGCCTTCACTTGGAGTCCCTGACACTCTTCACCCACTGCCCAGGTCCAGAGTCCACTGACACAGCGGGGACCCGAGGGGTCCCTTCCTGGGCACCTCAGATGCCCCGTCCAGTTGCCCTGAGCTGCCCACTCCTCCAGCCCAGGCGAGTCCAGAAGGCCGGGTCAGCCTAGGTCCAGATAGGCGAGGCCTGCCGCTGTCCCTGCAGGAGAGGACGGCAGGAGCAGACGCAGCAGAGGAGAAGGAACAGAATGAAGCCTGTGGGGGGCTCGCCGATGCCCGGTGCCAGAAATCGAACAGAAAACAAGAACTGGAGGTCACACTAGCTTTTGAAACAGGAATCTGAATTATTTGGAAATTCTAAGGCCAACAAGGGGAATGACTTGTCACCAGTTCAGATGAGGAAAGTTCACTTGCCATTTGGGCAGCTGGCAGCAGACACAGAGCCCTGGACTGGGTTAAACATCTTCATTCAGCAGCTCACCTGCAGTCCGTCTGCCTAGCTGCCCTTGTGGCCCTGCTGTTCTTGGCTCCCGGCGGTCCTTTGCCACTTCTACATTTATACCAAAACACAGTGGTGGCCACATGCCGGCATCCATTGTGGCTGTGTCAGTTATTTACACTGCGACCAACGAGGTGCCTCTATGCAGAAACCTTGTCTTGGACTTAATGTCCACAGGAAGTCAACCCCCAACGCACGCGCACACACACACACACACCCTGAACCAAAGTGTAGCCATCTTGCGCTTTCACTTTCCTCTACAGGGACAGTAGCACACACTGGCAATCCCAGCTCTCTAGGAGGCTGAGACAGGAGGATCACAAGTTTGAGCCCAGCCTACACAGCTTAGTGACTTAGTGAGACCCTGAGCAGATGAGGTTAAATACCCAGCAGATGCAGATACAATGTGGCCACAAGTACCCTCGCTGGGATATGGCCAAAGGGAGCCTGACAGATCCACAGCAGGAGGGGCCCCCACACTCCCATCCCTAGCATCCTGAGTGACAGAAAGAAAAGAGGACTCGCCAACCCCACTGTAGCTGCTCAAAGTGCTGTTTGTCCAGGAGATGAAGCCCCCAACACAACCTCAGTCATCAGGGCAAGTTCAGAACAAGTCTCCAGTTTAGTGGCAGCTTTGAGGCTCCCCAGAAACACAGGCTGGAGGCCAGCTTGGGCACCACGTGCCATTTCTCTTCCAGGTGGGGATCCCAATCAGGCACATCCCACTGCTGAGCAGTAGTGATTGATGGTCACAGCCCAATAAGTGGGCAGTGCTGGACATGCCAGGCGCAGGGGGTACCCGCAGGGCTTCCTGAAAGACACAGAGGCAAGTATGGACACTGCCTCTGGGTGGTAGATAAGGAAGCAGAAGTGCAGGGGCTGACTGCAGGTTGTCCACTGGCCAATGGCTCTGGAGGCCTCCCGTGTGTGTGTGTGTGTGTGTGTGTGTGTGTGTGTGTGTGTGTGAGAGAGAGACAGAGAGACAGAGAGACAGAGAGACAGAGAGAGAGACAAAGAGAGAGACTGGGGATTGAACCCAGGACCTTCACACTGAACTATATCTCCAGCCCTGCCAGTAGGATGGCAAGGAGTTATGGTTTGCTTCTGTCCCTTGCTTTTGGGTCCTAGACAGGGGGACCTGCACTGCAGGGTTTCATCCAGGCCCAAGGAAGCTATCCCCAAAGTTCTAAACTGGAGGCCTAGACATTCAGGTCTGCTCACCAGTGCCTCTCATACTGCACCTCTCTCCGCCTCCCTGTTTCCAAGTCAGCTTGCCTGGGAGAAGAAATCCTGGTTTGAAAGGAATCTATTGAGCCAATAATTGAATTGGAGATGGAATGGCCACACCGGAAGCAAAGAATGGATACCTAGATGTTTCCCTAATAATGTTCCTGATCATGCCAGTGAGATGAGCACCGATGGGAACTCAGCTGGAGGCCTGAGGAGGCAGAACAGGCCCTCACCTGCCTGGTGTCCTTAGCCTTGCCTCAGCTCTGCCGAGAGCCCATCCTAGGCTCTTGTTGGCTATGTGTGTGTGAGATGGCTCAAGGAGGCCGCCCTGACTTCTTAATATATGAAACCCAGGGTAGAATTGCAAAAGAACGAAAGGACTGGAATATGATGAGAAACTGTACACTAATACATTTCAAAATGATTAAATGAAAAAATCCTTAAGGAGCACAATTTATTCAGACAAGAATGTGAACATTAGAATAGCTCTATGGTAATTTATTGTTAAAACAATAAATATAAAATCAATAACAAAAAGTAAATATGAATAATAATAAACAAATGAAATATTATTAGATCTAGAGAGATAGAATCTAATAAAATAATAATTAGGGACAAAATAATAATTAGGGACACATACATGTAAATTGTTGCATTGCCTTGCTAATTTGATCCTTTTTTCATCATACAATGACCTTCTGTCCAATTGTCCTTTTCTTTGTAGTTTTTATATCAAAGTCTGTTTCATCTAATATGAGCCCTTATGTTCACTTTTGGCTTTCATTTGCATGTAACATCTTTTTAAAAATCCCAGCCGGGAGTGGTGGCACACACACCTATAATCCCAGCACTTGGGAAGCTGAGGCAAGTAGATTGTTGTAAATTTGAGACCAGCCTGGGCTACAAAGTGAGTTTAAGGCCAGCCTGAACTGCATAGCAAGACCCTGTCTCAAAAAGACAAAAAAAATCCCTTCACTTTCTGTGTCTTGTACAGCATACAGTAGGGTATTATTACTTTTAAACATTTAGCCAGTGTATCTATAATTTTAATTTAATCAATTTACATTCAAGATTTTTCTTAATAGGTTATTCACAACCAGGCCCCCCCCCCCCATGCACTGCATCAGGGCAGAGCCTGGAGGCCTGCAGGAGCATACCTGAGGGCTGGACCAGGCCCCTGGGCACGTTGCATCAGGGCAGAGCCTGGAGGTCCATGGGGGTGATACCACAGGCTCAACCGGGCTTCTGGCTGTGCAGCGATGGGGTGGAAGCTGGCAGTGCACTGGGACCACCCCACAGATTTGACCAGCCCCCCAAGGGCCTTGAGAACTTGCCAGTGGGGTGCTGATCATAGTGTGCCTGAGTCCCTGCCTGTGTACCATCATTGAAGTTGGGTGCTTTCCGCCTAATGGTATAGTAATTTGTGTGCACCCATGTTTGTTGCAGCATAATTTGAAGCAGTCATGTGTCTTCCCAGTGTGAGAGCCTGAGGCAATGAATAAAACCAAAAAGTACAGTTATTATCAGAGGGAAGACGACTGATTGGGTGGGAGAAAAGCAGAGATGAGGGTGGAGAAAATTGTTTGATTAATCAAACATGCCATTATTTGTATAACTGAGTAACAAATGCAAAGATAACATTATGTAATATAGTATCCCTTGTTAATTCCCTACTATCTACTCTATAATTTTGTATTTCCTTTATTGTTTTTGTGTTATCCTAGTTTATATGTCTCTACTCTTTTGTCTTTAAAATTAAAAAAAAAAAAAAACAGCAGTGTGCTGTGGCTCCTTTCCTTAGGGCAGGACATGCTCTGGAAGTGGATCCAGTGTCAGGATGGTGCCCAGCTGTAGTGGCTTAGATCATGGCAGTTGCTGCAGGGCATATAATTTGGGCTCCTACTCTGTGACAGTACACCCATGTGATCTCTGGGGAACTCTCCAAATTGTGAGTGGGGCCTGTGAAGTCGGTGGCACACTCCTGTGTAGTCATGTGCTGTGTCAGTGGGGACAGCTTGGGATCTCCAGATTACATTTTCCCTGTAAGGAGAAGACTTTCTCGGCTCTGAACCAATCCAGGTGGGGAAGAAAGTATGTGAGAGGCAGGGGACCTCGCTCACCTCTCTATGGTGTATCTTGGTTTTTGTGCACACAATATAGTCTTACCACTTCCCTGCTATTCTCTAGCATACTTCCTTAGCCACTCAGAATTTAGTTGTTTACTTTTTTTGTGATTCCTTTTTGTGGAGAAGACTAGCAATGGGCCACTCTTTTTGGCAATGTTAGTGCTGTAAAATTTTTTAAAATGACAATCTATTAACCAATAACACTGATATGCATTACCAAGTTATCATATTTTTTTTTTTTTTTTTTTTGCGGTACTGGGGATCGAACTCAGGACCCTGCGCTTGCTAGGCAAGTGCTTATTCCAAGTTATCATATTTAAATCTATCATCTACCTATCTATCCAGCCATCCATCTACTTCTGTTTTGGACTCCTTATTCTTTTCCTTGTATACCTGTTGCCCCATTGACAATTACTCTCTTAATTACTTTAGATTTATAATAAATCTTGATACCTTTAGATTATCTTCTTATTTTGTTCTTTTCCAAGTATACCTTGGCTATACTTGATCCTTTCCCTACTCTTATTTGCTAAACTTTCCAATCTCCATCAAAATACCAGCTAAATGTTGATTCCTATTTCCCAGAATCGCTAGTGAAATGTGAGGACACCGATGTATCTATAACCTTGTGTTATATTTCTTTTCATTAGCTTGTTGTCTTTTGATCATGACGTCGTTAGAAGAAAAACTCTTTTGCAGGCTAAAGGTAGTAGAATACAAAGGAAAAGCTCTGGAGTTTGTGTATTTTACTGTTGGGGAAATAATTCTCACCTTGGACCAGGCATGAGCGTGCCTTGGGCTCCAAATTCGTCTTTTGCCCGTCATCGGGATGAGTTCTGTCCCCAGGAAAGCGGAGGCAAAGAAGCTTGAGGCCCTGCTGCGCTTCTTTTTCCAGCCTCCCTCTCTCCCCCCTTCTTTCCTTGCATCTCTTACGCTGCTCATCACCTCTGAAGCTTTTGGTCCCAGGACTCTGTTCCTTCCTTGTTTAATTCTATTTCCTGTCTTTCCCACTGAGCCCCAATCATCCCTTTCCTGTTTTCCTTACCACACAGTTAAGAGCATAGGACACATATTTTGTAGGGTCCGGGACAAACTAAAAACGTGGAGCTTTGCTTAGCCCATTCAGGCCATTGATACAGAACACCATAGTCTGGGTGGTTTATAAACAATAGGAACTTATTTCTCACAGTTACGGAGGCAGGGCAGATTTGGTATCTGGTGGGGGTCTGTTTTGGTTTATATAGCATAACTTCTGCATGTATCCTCATATGGTGCAAGGGGCCAGGGGTCCCTCTGGGGCCTCTCTCAGAAAGACACCAATCCCATCCATGAAGTCCACAATCTCGTGTCCTAATCATGTCCCCAAGGCCCATGTCCTAGTTACATCACCCTGGGGCATTCAGATTTCAACAGATGAATTTTGGGAAGACATAAAAATTCATATCAGAGCATGTCTGTGTTCAAAAAGAAAAAAGTGTCTAAATGATACTAAAATACAAAATGTTTTCATTTCTATTAAAGTTTCTGTCTCACCCTATTAGAGTGTTTTGCTTTGCTACTATTCTTTATCTTAATTTATCAGACTTTTCTTTGGTACTGGAAATTGAACTCAGGACCTTGCACTTGCCAGACAGGTGCTGTGCTGCTGAGCTATATCCCTGGCCCCTTATTTTAATTTATTAATGTGACATCCCTTGGGCACCATACACACAAGATGACTATGTGGACTCTTAGGTACCTGGGAGCCTGAGTCCGGGACTCTGAGCACATGCAAGTTGCCACCAGTTGCTGGTTCTGCTGCTCCCAGCTGCCCAACTGATCTGGGCCTCTGCGAGGCAGAAAAGGAAAGTTAATCCTTCTTTCTTCTGATGACAACCCCAAACCTGGGCACACAGATGACAGCTGAGGGGATTCAGCCAAATTCCATGGAGATCCACTTGGCACTTGGAACAAGTGTGAGTGAGAAGCTCGCCTTGAACAGCTACAGAAACGCACAGCAGTGCAGCCTGCAGGAAGATGGCTTCTGCCATGTTGTGCCCAGTGCTGGGTGTTTGTCCCCAGGTCTCATTCACCCTGTGTGCCTGCAGGGGTGAGGTAGTGAGTGTGATGGCATAAGGGGCAAGGCCTGCTTACAAGGCTTGGTCACTGCAGTGGTGGCAGTGGTGGCGGGGTGGAAGTGCATAGACGGAGTGTAGACTTTCCTCAGGCCCCAGACTGTGGTAAGAAGACGGCAGATGCTGGGGTGGTAGGCATGGAGGAGGTGGAGGCAGAGGGTCACATGACCTGAGGAAGCTTCTCCAACCCCTCCCCACAAGTTTCATAAGCATATTGGACTTAGCTTATGAAACACACATTAAAAAATAAAATTATGTCAAAATTCAAGGTGATGACCACAGGGTATTGACTCTGTGCTACTGCAAGGGTTACACCACCCCCCATGAAGCCAGCACTGGGTACATGATACAATGACTGAGTCACTGCTTTGTGGGTGATTCCAACTGACTCCTCAAAAGTACTTTGACTCTAACCTTTTGGAAGAAATATAATCCTTAATCTATAATGAATATATATATATTCTTTGTATTTTATTCTGTCTTAAGAACACTGGTAACTTTCAGCTCAATTAATCTGTATATACTACCTATTCAGATCTTTAATTCCCATTTTGATTACTATTCTCTGGGTCTTCTGGATCAATTTTGTTGTTGGTGTTGGCCTCAGGTCGGATTTAGCTTCGTCCTTGTCTATTGCCTATGGATCAGTCTCTGAGGTGTCACTGTCACTGGACTGCACAGCAGCTCCCTAAAAGTTAGAACCAACTTCTTCTCTAGATCTGAGTTCAGCCTGACAGCACACTCTGGTACCCAAATAGGTCATTCAGCATTCTCTGGGAAAACACAAGCATACTCTCTACCCCAGCAGACTGGGTCCCTTCCATTGTCTAGTATGGAGATCTTTCCAAAGGACCCTTCCAAGCATTTTTTCTTTTACCTGGAAGAATTGTCTTTCTGCTGCTGTACTTTCCTCTTTCATAGGATTTAAAAAGTTAAAGGTGGGGAAATCATGTATGTATGCATACACAGGATAGCTAACAGTTGTACTACTGTCTTCTATTGCTTTACTGAAAGGAACAGTTAATGATTACTTGTTTGATCACTATTATATGTCTCTATTTGTTTTCCTGAGAAACCACTTTGAAGATATCAATACATAATACAACAACCATTGTTAATTTCCTACCACTTGGTCTGTAACTCTGTATTGTTTGTATTGTTCTTATGCTATTTTATAAATGGATGTCTGTTTGTTAATGTTTTCTTCTTATATTTTTAAAATAAATAAATAAATAAGTTAATGGTATATACTGCCAAGCACAGTTTATTTTGAGGTGTGGACTTTTTAGGGAAAAATTCTTCCTTTTGTTTTTACAATTGAAGTTTAATCATATGGTAAGCATGTTCAATAATTCCTTGCCCTTGAGGGTTATAAGGAATCCCTGTGGTAAGGGAAATCTGAAAGGTGTTACAAAATCTTTGGAAAGTGGCACTTGTATATGCTGGGCCACTGTCAGCCCTAAGTGCCCATGGGCAGCCAAGGGCACTGAAGGTATCCAAACAATGAGCAATGGCATGTTTGACTGCTTCACCAGTGTGGGCAGAAGCAAAAACAAATGCTGAGGAAGTGTCTGCTGAAATGTGGATCCAGCACAAAGACCTAAATTTAGGAATGTGAGTGACCACCATCTGCCAAAGATAATTGGGGTGTAACCCTCAGGGAGTGACCCCATAGAAGGTGAGAGAAGGTGTGTTACACATCAAGAACACTGTTTAACAATTTCTTGGGCCTATTCCCAGGTCAGATGGAACTATTTGAACAAGGCAGAAGCATTTTGATGAAAGGTGCCGTAGTTTGTGATGGGTTTCTCCCCTCATTATAATTCCTTTCCAGTCACTGTGGCGCCGCCCACTGGAGGCCGTGTGCCATGGCACTAGCCAGTATGGTGCCAAGCCAGTATGGAAGTGGCCACTACAGGTCATGTGCTAAGGGCCACCCTTCTTCCTCTGAGTCAAATTATGACTTCCTACTTCCCATTTTGTAATATCCTGTTTCATTTTCCCATGCTTCCACTCAATGCTGGCCTGCCACATCAGCTGGTCCACCCCATATACCCCGCCTCCAGCCTGGCCCTATATAACCATTGTTTGTCCAGCCAGGCTCCTCAAAAGTTTCACGTTCCTCATACCCCTCCCCACTGTGGTCTTCTCCATGCCCGCCATAAAGGCATTTTATTCTGTTTTATTTCTTTCTGCACCAAAAAAAACCTATCAGTTTGCACCTTTTCAGGGGCTATCACAGAAACAGAAGCCTGATGAGAGATACCTGAGGGAGTAACAGGGGCAGCAGGCAGCAAGTTACCTACAGCAGCACTTCCCTCAGTGAGAGGCCCCAGCAAGAGGGAATGAGCCCAGTGAAACGATGAACATGACGTGACCGTATGACAGATTGGAGAGTGCGAAGTAACTGAAAATGGTCTTCTTGACCAGTGTGTACAGCGGCAGTTTCGATATAGTGCATCACACCACAGACATAAGCACTGTCTGAAAAGGGGTTAATTGCAATGAGTGAATGATCTTGTAAGGCCCATATGACTGCTAGCAATTCAGTCTTTTGTGCAAAAGAGAAGCCCATATCCTGTATTCTGGAAGAAGAGGCATCTACCGAAGATGGCCCATCCATAAAGATGAAAATACTCCCTGCTGTGGGGACTGGGCCTATTTTTTAAGGAAAGACAAGGGGTATGAAGGAAGCAAATTGAATCAGTTTATCTGAAGGATGATGACAATCAATAATACCAGGGAAGTTAGCCAGTGCAGCTTGCAAAGAAGATGAAAGTTACCATAGCCACTTTTGTTGAACCAAAGTAAAAGGAACAATGATACTTTCTACCTCATGACCAAAGAGCTGAACAGCACGTGTTATCCACGTGTGATCAGTTCAGCCACAGCACCACGAAACGGGCTAACAGTTTCATGTGGAGTATGTGGCATGTGTAACTGTTGTAAAGGACCTGGAGAGTGCCAAAGAACCCCAGTGGGCATATACTGATCTGGTAAAATAACTAAAAGCATTGGCAGTGATGGGTCAACTCTCGAGAGCTGAGCATTAGAGAGAGCTAAGTTAACTTTTTCTAAGGCAGTTCTAGCTTCTGTGGTAGACATTCTTGAAGCATTTTTGAAGAACTGGGGGCTTAGTCTCCCTTGAGAATGCTGAGGAGAGGACCTAAATCATGAGTAGTTAGCTTAAGAGCTGGGCTGAGCCAATTAACATTACCAAGTAAGGTTCAAAAATCAGTTAGGGTTGTAAGATGATTAGTTTGCATCTGAACCGTTTGGGGCACAATGTGCCTCTGCTGAATAAAATGACCTAAATATGAAACAGGTGCTATAGTTTGCACCTTTAAAGGGGCTATCACTAAGTCTGTGCTATGGAGGGCCTCATCTAATTAGAGAAATATTTGATGTAAGGTAGTTAGGGATTCATGGGCTAGAAGAATGTCATCTATGTAATGAATGAAGTTTGCAGATGGGTGGGCCTGTTGTACCAGCAGAATGGCTTCAGCCACAAACTCTTAGCACAAGGTTGGACTATTTGACATTACCTGTGGCAGACAAGACCATTGAAAGTGGTGCACAGGGCCCTGGTTATTAATAGAGGGTATGCTAAAAGCAAAACGTTTTTTATCTTGAGGGTGAAAAGGGATAGAAAAAAAAAAAAACAACAGTGTTTAAAATCAATCACCGTAAGAGGAAAAGGCAAAGGAATAACTACAGGACTGGGTAATCCTGGTTTCAGTGCTCCCATAGGTTCCATGGTGCAAGTGACTGCCCACAAGTCCTATAGTAATCTCCATTTTCCTGACTTTTTTTTATTATGAAAATGGGGGGCTTCCAGGAAGATGGCAACTGGGTAAGCAGCAGAGAAAGATCCTCTTGAAGGGTCGCCACCCAGACACTGGATTATAGCAACATGAGAATGACAAGGGGGAGAGAGGCTGGCCCCCTGGTATCCGCAAGGGTTATAAATGAGAATTGAGGTGGGGGGCTCCCCACAGTCTTCATGAAAACCCTGAGGACCTGGACCAGGCCCCCAGGAGCACCTTGCTGGGGCAGAGCCTGGCAATCCACGGGATGACCCTGCGGACTAGCCCTGGGCCCCAGGAATGCCCAGTTGAGGCAAAGCCCAGCAGTCTGTGGGGCCAATCCTTCGGACTCAACCAGCCCCTCAAAGACCTTGAGGGCTTATTAATCAGGTGCTAACCATAGTGTATTTGGTGCCCTGCTTATGTACTGTCTTTGAGGATGGATGCTTTTCCACCTAGTGCCATAGTAATTTGAACACACCTATGTTTGTTACAGTATAATTTGAAGCAGCCATGTGCCTTCCCACTGTGAGAGCCCAAGGGAGTAAATAAACCAAAAAGTACAGTTACTATCAGAGGGAAGACTACTGATTGGGTGGGAGAACAATGAAGATGAAGAAAACTGTTTGATTAATTGAATGTGCCATTATTTGTACAAGTGAGTAACAAAAGTGAAGATATAATTTTGCAATACAGCACCCATTTTAATTCCCCAATATCTTCTCTATAATTGTGTATTTCCGTTATTGTTTTTGCGTTATTCTGGTTTATAATTGAATAACAAATGTGAAGATAACATTATGTAATACAGCATCAATTGTTAATCCCCTGCTATCTTCTCTATAATTGTGTATTTCCTTTATTGTTTTTGAGATAACTGAGTAACAAATGTGAAGATATTATGTATTACAGCATTCATTGTCAATGCCCATCTTCTCTATAATTATGTATTCCTTTATTGTTTTTGTGTTATTAAGGTTTATATTCTTTTATTTTTAAAAGAAAAAAAGAAAAAAACAAAATGGGGGTATTCCAAAGGCTATTAGAGTATTGTGTCCCTCTATCCCTCTGCTCATTAACAGATGTGTCCCTCTATCATCTGCTCATTAACCAGCTTGTGAGCTTCTACAATTTTCTCCTGAGTAAGGGGCCACCGATCAACCCAAACAGGATCATCAAACATCCACGTTATCTTGGATGCCCTTCATGGGGTCAGACAAGAGATCAAGGCCCCTTCTGAAAATGTGAGGGTGAGTGGCCTATGTCAAAGTGGTCCTCCTCAGGAACATCCAGATCAGGCTTTTTCCTTCTTTGATTGTTTTTCACAAGCCCTTGAGTGGAAAGGAAACCTTGTTACAACATCTGATGAGTCACCAAGGTGCTAGGACCCACCAACCCTGCTCCCATACCCTGCAATATGTCACGAACCCCTAGATTCTCTGGTACATGGAGGAGGACATAAGGTGAGAAATCCTTGGATCCACTTTCTTTATTTGTGAATTTTCCAATTTTTACCAAGGGAAGGATGACTAATAGAGTAATATGGGAATCTGAGATAATTTGAACAATATTTTGAGCTGACTGAATTATAACCTTTATTTCCCCTGTATAATCAGCACCAATGACACCAGGTAAAACCTGGAGATTTTCTAAAATAAAGAGTGCTACAGCTTAGCAGGAGTCCCACTGTACCCAAAGGAAAAGGTCCACAGACTCCTGTAGGAATAGTCTGGGACCCCATTTCAGGAGGTAATATGAATCTGGAGGAGGGACCGAGGTCCAAGCCTCTGCTATCTGCTGTTGCTCACCAGAGGGTAAGACTGGGGAGGAATTGAGGAAGGTTCCCTCATTGTTTGATGGGGCTGAGGCAGGCCCTAGTGGAAGTTTCCTGAAGGGGAACACTTTTCCCGTCAGTTCTAAATTTGCACTGATTTTTTCCAGTGATACCCTCACTGACATTTCACACAAGGACTAGAAGGTGTAGTTGAAGAGACAGCTAATGGCTGCACTGCCCTTATAGGTATAGCAGAGCAATTCCACCCAAAATATCCCTCATCCCCACAACAAAACAAACAGCCTTGTTTTTTTCCTTTCCTCCAGCCTGTGGATGAATAATTTGAGGAACAGCTGCTGTCAAGGCAGCCCCCTGTACATATGAGGGGCCAATATCTTCACAGATTCAAATCATCTCCAGCAATGTAGTTCATTTTTTGTGGGCTCTTAAAGCCTCTTTATACCACTGATTTGCATTTTCAAAGGCCAGTTGTTGAACTAGTAATTTGCTAGCTTCTGTGTTATTTATGATCCTCTCACCAGCTTGCAATAAGTGTGTGGCAAACTCTTGGAAAGTCCCATTGGGGCCCTGATAAATAGAAGCCAAACTAAGGGATGCCTCACCCTTGGAAGGAAATTCCTTCCAAGCCCTCATGGCAGCTATCTTGATTTGCTCATATGCTGGCAGTTCAAAGGTCAGTTGATTGTTGGTGATAGCAAAGGCACTTTCCCTGAGTAGCATATCCTTTGTAATGGCCATGTTGTAAACAGCATTATAAATTTCCTGGTCTGTGCAATATTCAAAAAAATTCCCTTGCCTCAGCAAGTAATCAACATGCTTTAGCTATTGCTTTACAATCATTTTGGGTCATAATCTGTTGTCCTAGCATTTCTACTAAACTCAAAGTAAAGGGAGCTGTAGGGCCATAAGTAGCAACAGTCAGTTTTAACTCTTCTAGGGTTTTAAAAGGTATAGTTTCATAATGACGTATAACTTGTCCCAAATTTTCAGTGACTTGAACTTCAGCTACAGGATGGATATGCTGGAAACCTTCCATGGTCTTCCACATGCCTCTAGCTTATTTTAGTGCCAATTGCAAGGGAGATAGAAATCAGCTCTACTCCCTGAGAGGTGGAAGGCACCACTGTCATGGCCAAATTTCCCCTAGCTAAAAAGGCCGGGATAGCTGCCTGTGGCTCAGTCAAATTCATTGGGTGTTGTGAAATGGAATTCATGAGAAAACACCTCTGTGGTGGGGAAAAGTACTTCTTATTCCCACATCCCAGTTATTCCTACTGTGTGTTTCTTCGTGGTGGACAATTGCACAGATCCATTGGGTTCTTGCTATACCCTGGGAAAGAAATATAATGAGAATGAGGACAAATTAGACAAGGGACAAAAAGCTGGAATTAGACAATGGACAAAAGCTCAGGTGAAGGTCCTGAGCAGGGAAGGAGAACTGTCCCAGAACACTACAGCATTTATTTTACACCCTCAAGAGGTTGATTAATTTTAGCCTTGCTGCTCAGCAATCAGTTAACAAGCTATAATGGCTTGTTTGTGGCCTTCAAGGAGTTCCATGCTCTCCGTCTGGCTTCATCCTGCACGTGTAATTACTTTTCAGCATCAGGCACTCCCAACACATAACCCTTCTTCCTTAGATCCCATTGAGATGTGGTTGGCAACAGGCTATGATCTGCACTCTGGGGAGGGCATAGAAGGCTTCTACCGATAGCTTATCAAGGATCTGGTTTTCTGAGCGACCAGAATGGTTCATGGTGACCATCTCCAAATGGTGAACAAAGGCTCAGAGCATCTGCTGATGACTCGTTTGGTACCCTAGTATCCAAGAGATGGGTGCATAAATTCCTCAGTGATATCTGCCTACATCTCATCTTGGGTCTTTTTGCTGTGAAAAGGCTTATCTCAAGAGACCAGGTTACTCCTCTATCCCTTATCCAAAATTTTTCTGTTGTAAAATCATATCTTCCCTTCCCTTTGAGCATAAAAAAGAATCAAAAGGGAAAAGATAAATTCCAGAGGTCCGGGAAAGATAAGTTTATCTAAGGTGATGTGGTGATCTCAGTCTCTTAGTTTGTGTTTGAGCCTTTGTCTGAATACGTTTCTGTCCTTTATAGGAATGCCCAAGGCCTGGCCATCCAGGGGCCCCAGCCCTGGGCCTGGCCATCTGTTGCTAGTATACCCCACCTCTGGCTTCTACCCAAGGCCCTTGTTGGTGATGTGGATGCAGGGCCAGCAGGAGCAGCCTGAAACTGAGAGAGGTGACATCCTGCCCAATGCTAATGAGACAGAGTGTCTCCAAGTGATCCTGGATGTGGTGGCTGGAGAGGTGGCTGAGCTGTCTTGCCTAGTGAAGCAATCCAGAAGGGCAGGTCATCATCCCCTGTGGTGAGAAAGGACTGAGGTGGAAATGGGAGGGCGATGATTCTGGCCCAGGTTGTAAATGGGGGAGATGATTCTGAAGCATAGGGAGAGGATGAACTGAAAACTTGGAAATTTTAGAGATTCTAGATCCAAACGGAAGACAAATATGTAACCTACAGAATGGAAGAATTAAAAATGAGGGGAGGCATAGATGCAGGTTGATCTTGTGAGTTGCATGAAGATCTATCCCTGCAGAGGGGTGACAGAAAAACAGGAAGAAAAGAGACTGGTGAAAGCAATACTCAAATGAACAAAAGAAGCCCAGATAGATGCTTGAAAATGGTGTAGTGGCTTTGGTAAAATGAGATGGATTTGAAATAACATCCTTGGTGTCCAACAGAATTCCAGAGCATCCCAGTTCCGGGTTTCATCTTGTTGGCAGTGATACTGGCGCAGGGTCTTCTGATAGGTCTTGTGTCTTCATTTGGGAAGCTCTGGTGAGATTTTGTATGTTTTTCCTTTTCTTCTCTCCTCCTCACCCCCCTTGTCTCTCTACTGGGAACTTACCAGGTTCCAGCCTCCTAAAATGAGTTACAGCAAAAGGTTTAAAAGAGACAATGGAATATGGTTTTTGAGGAATCTAGAAAGGTCAGAATTCTCTGGGAGCTAAGACCACGAGTTTTCCAGATCACCCATATTTATTGGGTTTTCAAACAAAGGAACAGGACTGAGGTAAAGGCAGTAAACTGAGCAGGACCTTAGGAGGTTTAGATGAAAGATCTCTCCAAGTAGTAACGTTGCCAATTAAGAGACCTGTCTTACCTCTACGGGTGGCATTTACGGCAGAAGCCAAATGGCTGCGGGCGCGGTCTTTTTTTTGTACTGGAAATCGATCTCAGGGCCTCATGCCAGGGAGGCACTAAGCCCCTGAACTACATGCCCGGCTGCAGCTGCAGTCTTATCTTTAGAGGTGGGGTGAGAGCCAAGTGTTCTCAGCTTGAAGGGCTTTATCTTGCCCTCCAAGATGTCAGTGTCATGGACCAGTGCAAGTCTCAACTGTGACCATTGGCATGGAGAGGTGCACTTACTGCGTGCCAGCTGAAAATCTTTGAGCAAGTCATCCAGGTCCGGGACAGCCTATATAAGTAAGTAGAGAGAGACAGTTAATTTTCAATCCTGCTCGGTACTGCTGCATAGTTGTCTCCATCTCCCCATCTCCTTTTTTCTCCCTTTCATTTCCTTCTCCTACAGGCCCCACCTCCGCACTCCTCAGGTCTCCCCTCCGGTGCAGGAAGACCCATTCTTCCCTCTGCTCTTGTCCGGTTTACATAGGGTGTCCCGCGAAGCTTCTCCAAGGGCCGACCTTTTGAAATGAGGACCCAGGTCCTCGGCACTGGTCAAACCTGATACTCCTGAACATTACGTGGTCATGACACCCTTTCCACTCTCCTAGTGACACTTCTGTTGTTGGGTATTACTGCTTAATGATCAATTGTCAATATAATGATCTCATCCCTGGCTCCTCCGTCTCTGTTTCCGGGCAGCGTGCCATGCACAGCTTTCCTCTGCCATGTCATACTGCTGTGGTGTTTCTGCTTTCGAGTTAACCAACCACGGATCCAGAGGAGAGGAGAGGGAAGAAGCAAGGGTTGGGCATGGTGACACATACCTGTAATCCCAGCAGTTGGGAGGCTGAGACAGGATTGCTGCGAGCTTAGGCCAGCCTGGGCTACACACACCGTTTCAGACAAAACAATGGGAAGCCTTTCATAGTATTGCTTCACTGTAATCCCAGTACTCTGAGAGATTGAGGCAGGAGGATCAAAAATTCAAGCCCAACAAGATCCTGTCTCAAAAAAAACCAAGGATTTGGGTTGTACAGCTCAGTGTGAAAGCCTTGGATTCAATTTCTAGTACCAAGTTGAGGTAGGGGGAGGAAAGAAGAACTGTGTAAGAATTCAGGGTCTCAGCAGCACAGTAAAGAATAACAGACAGAAAAGGAAGCTATAAAGGACGAAGGAAGGAACAAAAATACAGGGAACATATAGAAAAACAAATACCAAAAGAGCAAATATAAATCTATTCACGCTGGAAATTATACGAATAGTGGCACATGGTTGTCATGCTAACTACTTGGGAGGCTAAAGCAGGAGAGTGCAAGGTACAGGCTACCCTGAGCAACCTAGCTAGCCCCTACCTCAAAATAAAGTAAAAGACTCGAGGATACATTTCAGTGGTTCACCATCTGCATAGCACATGTAAGGCCCTGGGTTCAATCCCCAGTACCTTGAAACAAACAAAACTAATTAAGAATGACCTGAACACCCTAAGCAAATGACAGATGCTGCCAGACTGAATGAAAAACCAAGAAATCAACAAACCATGATCACATGAAATGAAGTTAAAAATCAGTAACAGAAAGAAATCTGAGAAATCCCAAGTATTTGGAAATTAAATTAAAAATCAATAATGGATAGAAATCCCTAAGTATTAGGAAGTTAAACAGATTTCAAAATCACCCATGGGTCAAAGAGATACCCTAAGGGGAATTTTAAAATATTTTAAACTGAATAAGAATGAGAGCCAGATGCGGTGGTGCATGCGTGTACGCTTGAGATCTCAGCACTAAGAAGGCAGGAGGATCCTTACAAGTTTGAGACCAGCCTGGGCTACAAAGTGAGCTCAAGGCCAGCCTGAGCTGCATAGTGAGACCCTGTCTGAAAAGGACAAAAAACAAACAAAAGAATACATCAAAATTTATGGGAAGCAGCTAGAGCTAGAAGTACTCAGAGAGAAATATATATACAAAAGGCTTATTAAATCGTGAAATACATTTTTGGTCTTTGTCCCTGTTTCGCGACATACAACTTCTAAAATATGTGGGATCTCCAAAGTGTAAGTGTATTCATGTGCTAATGATTAACCAGTGTCTGGGCCCCTAGGTAGCTGCAGGGCGAGGGCTGGTGCAAAACCAAGGCTGGAGAAGAGGCCTTGGACTTTGAGCCTCACCCTGCAGTCCTTGAGTTGATTTTCAAAGGCCTCTGATTTAATGAGCCTTGCCTACATATGAGGAAGCTTCCCTCAAAACTACAAAGAAGACTGGCTCGGGGGCACACATCTGTAATCGCAGCACTCTTGGGAACCAGCCTGGGGCAACTCAGTGAGATCTTGTCTCAAAGTAAACTTAAAAGGGGGAAGGGATATAGCTCAGTGAAAAAGACCTTGGGTTCAACCCTCAGTGCATAACCAAAAAAAAAAGGGAAAAAAAGAAAAGGAAGACTGAGTTTAAGAACTTCTGGATGGCTGAACACGTGGAGATTTGGAGATTCCTGAAAGTACTGCCCCAAAAGAGAGAAAGAGGGCCTGGAGTTCAGTCAATGCTCCCCCCAGAACTACACCTGTCCCTCTCTTCATCGGGTGTTCCTGGGTATCCTTGGTAATAGCCTATATACTCATAAAATATAAGTCAGTAAATATAACTGTTTCGCTAAGTTTTGTGAGATTCCCTAGCAAATTAATCACCACTAGGAGGGGCTTGGGGAACTTCAATTTATAGATACAAGAAAAACCACTGGGTGCTTGTGACTGGCATCTGCCGTGGGAGAGCGGCCTTAGAGCCCACGGGGTCTGATGCTGCCTCCAGGGAGAGGGTGTCAGAACTGGATCAGAGGGCGGCCGCTGGTGCCTGCTACAGAGCTGCTTCCCTGCTTGCAGTGTGGGGAAACCCACACATATTCAGTGTCAGAAGTCTGTGTTGATTGCTGTGCTGTGACAGCAAAGGAAAACTGCTTTTCACAAGTCTCAAATCAATAATTTAAGCTTCTACTTTAAGAAAGTTCACACACACACACACACACACACACACACACACACACGCACACACACACATGTAATCCCAGCTGCTTGGGAGGCTGAGACAGGAGAATTGAATGTTTGAGGACAGCCTGGACAGTTTATCAAGACCCTGTCTCAAAAGAAAATGTAAAGGGGCTGGGAATATAGCTCAGTGGAATAAATGCCTGCCCGGCAAGCTCAAGGTCCTGAGTTTGATCCCTAGTACTGCAAAGAAAAAAAAGAAAATGTAAAAAGGCTGGGTTGTTGCTCAGTGGTAGAGTGCCCTGGGTTCAATCCCTGATACCACCAAAAAACCAGAGGTTTGAAGAGGAGGAGATGAAGAGGAAACAGAGAAGAAATAAGAGTTTAAATATTCCTCGCCAACCATAGTGGCATCCACCTGTAATCCCAGCACTCCGGAGGCTGACACAGAAAGATTTGCATGAGTTGAAAACCAGCCCGGGCTTCATAAATAAGTTCCAGGCCAGCTTGGACTACATAGCGAGACGCCATCGCAAAAATCAGAAATAAACAACTACATGATCAGACGTAGGATGATGTAGGAAAAGCATTTGACAGTATCTAATCCATTTATTATTAAAAATATTCAACAAACTGGGAATAAAATAGAACTTCAGCCAGGTGTAGTGGTGCATGCCTGTAATCGCAGCACTCAGGAGGCTGAGACAGGAGGATCGTTGTGAGTTTGAGACCAGCCTGGGCTACAAAGTGAGCTCAAAGCCAGCCTGAACTGCATAGCGAGACCCTGTCTCAAAAGGGCCAACAAAAGAAAAAGGAACTTCCTCGTGGGTTCAGTGCTGCATGCCTGAACTCAGAGATCATTTGTTTTTTTTTGTTTTTTTTTTTGCGGTACTGGGGATCGAACTCAGGACCCTGTGCTTGCTAGGCAAGCGCTTATTCCACTGAGCTATATCCCTAGCCCATGCCTGAACTCAGAGACGAAATCAGGAAGATGACTTGAGCCAAGGAGTTCAAGGTCAGCCTAGGGAACATAGTGAGACAACTGACTCAAACCAAAAAAACTAATTTTCTTTTTCTTTCTTTCGTTTTTTGTCTTTTTTTTTTTTTTCGTTTTTTGTCTTTTTGACACAAGGTCTCGCTATGCAGTTCAGGCTGGCCTTGAGCTCACTTTGTAGCCCAGACTGATCTCGAACTCACAACAATCCTCTTGCCTCAGCCTCCTGAGTGCTGGGATTACAGGTATGTGTCACCATGCCCAACAAAATATAACTTTCTCAACCTGAAAAAAATCATCTAAGAAAACCCACAGGTAACATCCTCTGTTCATCAAGTGGTGAACCCATAAACAAAACGTGCTGCATCTCTACAATACAGCACTGCTCTGCAACAAGGGATGAGATACTGATAGAAGTTACATGGGTTAACCTAAATCATTGTACTAAGTGAAAGAAACCAGATGCAAAGGACTATATATTCTATCATTCTATTTTTATGAATTTTCCAAAAAGAGGAAGTTACAGAGACCACCAGCAGCTCACTGGCTGCTTAGGGTAGAGGTGGCTGTGCTGGGTCCAGATGGACAGAGGGTCTGGCCAGGAATGACGGGATTGATGGCAGACTTCTTGGAGACATTCCCACTTGGAGAGGAAGTGCTTAGGAGATTTTCAGCAAAGACCTACTTCACAGAGCCACCCAGTAATTGTACTAGTAGACGGTGCACAGGCAGGGGGAGGAGAAGAAGCAGGGACTCTGGCACTGGTCCCAGATGGTCACAGTGGAGATAGTGAAAAGTGGTCATGCTGCCAATGTATTTTATTTTTATTTCATTATTATTGTTTTTTGGGATGAGCTCTTTGTTACCCAGGCTGGTCTTGAACTCCTAGGCTCAAGTGATCCTCCTGCTTTAGTCACCCACATAGCTGGGACTTAGGCATGTGCTGTCAAACCTGCGGGGTGTGCCCCTGTGCCTGGCTCAGATGTGTTCATTTATTCATTTGGTTTTTTTGAGACAGGGTCTCACTATGTAGTTTAGATTGGCCTTGAGCTCACTGTGTATCCTAGGCTGGTCTCAGACTCCTGAGTCAGCCTCTCAAGCGCTGGGAATACAGGTGTGTGCCACCTTGCCTGGCTTCAGATGTGTTTAAAAGGTAGAACCAAGAGTATTTGGCTTTTAGGTTGATAAGAATGTGATAGGAAAAAAGAGCCAACAATGACTGCTAGGTATGAGGTTCAACATGCTGGAACATGGAGTTGCCACTTAACTGATATGAGAAACAGGAGGAGGAAGGAACCCATTTGAGCAGGAAGATTCCAAGTTTAGGCTGAGACACCTACTAGATATCCAAGCAGGGAAGGACCATCGGCCACTAGATATATGGGTCTAGAAATCTGGGAAGCATTGTGGGCTGGAGATGCACGTATATATAATGTATGGAGAATATATAAAGCAGAAGATTGGATGAGATCAGCAAAGAATAGCAGAGGTGGAGGGGGATGAGAAGCCATCTGGGGCCTTTGACATTAGGGCTGGAGAAAATGTAGAGAAAAAGATAATGCCTGAGTATCCAGGAAGCAAAGCAGGAGAGTCCTGCACACCAGCGAGGAAAGCACTTCAAGGGAAATGCTTCACAGTGATTGATGTGTGGTGTTGAGTGGTGATGAGCTCTGGGAGGTGACATTAGCCTTGGCGATGTGGAGGCCCTGGACAACCTGGACCAAAGCAGTCATAGAGGACGGCGAGCCTGTTTGCAGTGGGTCTGAGGATGTGGGGAGATGACATGCAGGCAGCAGTGGGAGAGAACCCTCTTTAGGAGATGCATCATAAAGGCAAGGTTCCAGATGGGAGAGTAGTCACTGCTGGAGGTGAAATCAAGAGAGGGTATTTTCTGTTAGAGGTGGAAGAGAATTTCTTCATACTGAGGAGAAAAAATAGCAAATGGGGAGGGGTAACAATGTAGAAGACAGAAGAAAGAAAAACCAGAAAAATATTCTCAAGAGGGTAAAATGGGTAGGATTGAAGACACAAGGAAAGTTTAGCCTTAAATAACACCGTGCACATGTTAGTAGCTGTAAAACAGCCAAGGTACAAAGGAACAGTCACAAGTAGGCAGCATGTTAAGGAAAACCATTCCAAACTTGGAAAAGTTACAAGGTTCCAATGGAGTTACAAGGTAGTTACAAGGTATCTTCTTAATGTAGAGTTGTGCTCTGCCCTAGACCTGATACTGTTTTCAGGGCCCTTAGCTTTGTCTGAGCACCTTACCAGTGCTTTTTTTTCTTATCATTGCTTTGGATGCTGTCCCTTCTAGTACTACAGTGCTTCTTGTCTAAGAGAAAAACAAATAAATATGGAATACTCAGCCTCATAGATTATGAGTTTTTGCCTTGTAAGGCATTAGAAAGTTCTGTGTAGAACCTGGAAATCTTATTTTAATATTTTAAGTGCCTTTTTGAAATATATGAACTTCTGTTCTCAAAAACAAGCTTTTGGAGCCAGGTATGGTGGCACACCTCTATAATACCAGCACCACTCAGGAGGCTGAGTCAGGAGTGTTATAACCTGCTCCCGTTAATGTTGTCACTTGCTCCCGATTGCTACAAGACAAACATGTTGTAACTTGCTGTAACCAGCCCCCTCCCCAGGCTAAAAGTTTGCTTAAGCGGCATGTCTAAATTTGTTGCGCCATTTCCTGTTCTGTATGCGCCTAATACCACCCCCCCACACCCCTAAGGCCCTGACTCCACATTGCTTGACCTTAAAAGGAAAAACTACCAAAGGAGCCAATCACAAGATGCCTAATGTGCAATTCCTCATTTGCGGTTTGCAAGCTTAAAAACCCAGCCTTCCGCCTGCTCGGGGCTCTCCTCACCTGCGTTACACTAGAGACGCTGCTGGGTACCACCTTAAATAAAGCGCTTTTTAAAGAGATCTCATTTTGTTCCAGGCTACTTTTTGGGGTCCCACTTTTTGGGGTCCCACATTTGGGGGCTCGTCCGGGATCCCTACTGGCCTCTTTCACTCCTCTGGTAAGTTTGCACCCCACTTTTCGTTTCCTTTCGATCGGCCGATTTGGTGCTTTCTAGTAGCACGTTTGGGGTGGCCGACCTTGTAGGTCTCGCCGCCGCGGAGCGGGACGCCCTCCATTTAATTTTTGTTTAAGGAAAATTTTGGCATTGCCTTTTGATTGTTCTCTTTTTGTTAGGGGAATGTTTGGTCTTGCCTTTTGATTGTTTCCTTATTGTGACTCTGAATTTCTTCTCCCTCGCTTTTCCCGCTCGCCCGGTTCTTTTTTTTTGCCTCCACAGCCATTTTTAGGTCTCGAAGAACGACATCAAGGCGCCATCTAGTGTCTGAATTTGTCAACTGTTGATTGTTAATTTTGTCAGTATTTGTTGTCTTTGTCTCTGAGAGAATGGGTCAGTCCGCGTCTGTGTCCTTAAGCCCCTTGTCTCTAGTTCTTAACCATTTCTCAGAATTCCGCAGGAGATCGCGAAGTTTCGGGGAACTGGTATACCCTGGAAGGCTCCACACTTTTTGTGAGCTTGAATGGCCCACTATAACCTCTGGGTCATGGCCCGTGGCAGGATCTTTTTGTTTGTCTCTAGCACAGGAGGTCTGCCGGGAAGTTTTCGGTCTGCCCTCTCACCCGGACCAGTTTGTCTACATCCAGGTTTGGGTTGATCTCATTCAAGACCCCCTGCCATGGGTTAAGAAGTTTCCCCCGGCTCCAAAACAGGAACCCTGCCAACTTCCTCTTTTGGCTCCTCTCAAGGATAGCAGGTCAAAGAAGGCAACAGTCCCCCTTCACGGTAACGTTTTGCCCCCTTCGGCCCCAGAAGAGCCCTTAGATTCCCCTGTATCACCTCCCCCGTATCAGCCACCCCCCCATGTGCCCTCTCCTGACGCTCCGCGTCAGAATCCCCTTCCCCCGAGCCCCAGACGAACTCGCCACCGCCATCGTTCGGGCTCCCCCGATTCCACCAACCGAGAGGGGGACAAGGGGGTGGCTCCCCTTTTCCCTTTGCGAGAGGCACCTCATATTGAAGGGCAACGACCTGCTTTCGTCTATGCTCCCTTCACTACATCTGATTTGTATAACTGGAAAAACCAGAATCCACCTTTCTCTAAGGATCCTCAGGGCCTCATTAACCTGTTGGAGTCTATCTTTTTTACTCATTGCCCCACGTGGGACGATTGCCAGCAACTGCTTAAGACTCTGTTCACCACGGAGGAACGCGAACGCATTCGCAGTTTGGCAAGATGAGCCGTCCTCGATCCGGACAGAAATCCCACCTCAGACCCGAGGCGACAAGACGTTGTTTTTCCCCTTGCGCGACCTAACTGGGACCCTAACTCAGATTCAGGTAAGGAGGCTCTTGATCGTTTTCACCAGCTGTTTCTGGGAGCCCTTAAGGCTGTGGCCTGGAGACCAACCAATTTATCAAAAGTTACTGAAGTAAGACAATTGGCTTCTGAATCCCCCGCAGCCTTCTTAGAGAGACTGCTGGAGGCCTACTGCATATACACCCCCATTGATCCGGGGGCTCCTGAAAACACAAGAGCAATTAATATCACTTTCGTGTCCCAGTCGGCCCCCGATGTTAAACGCAAATTACAAAAGTTTGAGGGGTTTGAGGGAGCCCCTCTTAGTCAATTGGTGGAAATAGCTCAGAAAGTGTTTGACAGCAGAGAAGACCCTAAAGATCAAAAACTTACCAAAGTCCTCGAGGTTTTAGTGAGCAACTTGGAGACAAAGACGGTGACTCCAACGGCGGGAAAGCCGCAGAGGACAAATAGACCCCCCTTGGGAAAAGATCAATGTGCCTACTGCAAAGAAACAGGTCATTGGTGCAAAGATTGTCCCAAATTACAGGAAAAACTCCAAAGAGATGCAAAAACCCTTCTCAACCAACCATGAGGAGGTCAGGGCTCCACCGGCCCCTTGGAGCCCCGGTTAACCTTAACTGTGGGGGGCCAACCAGTAGATTTCCTCGTGGATTCTGGGGCAGCTCATTCGGTCCTGACCAAACCTCTTGGGAACCCTACTGG
>PVLD010017499.1:0-41726 GCA_004027595.1 Dinomys branickii
CTGCCCGGTTTGGCGCAGTTTGTCCCAGTAGCACGTTCTCTGTCGGGTTCAGGAGCTGAAGCCGTTCTTCCCTCCGCACTCGCTCTCTCGTCTGGTCGTCTTCTTCCCGGAAGTCCTTATTTCTGTCTTCATATTGCTATATTTCATTGTTTGGGTGGTAATCCTCTGGGAGGTTCTCTCTCTGCTGCCTACCCGGTCGCCATCTTCCCAGAAGTCCCGGATATATGGATTTTATCGTTTGGTTCTGTACATCTTTTCTTCTTTATGGTGGAAATCTTCAAGCTTACATAAAAAGAGAGTAAGTAGCATTATTAACTCCTCTTGTATTCATGCCTCCCTGCTTCAACAGTTATCATCAACAAATTGCCAATGTTGCGTACCACACCTAGCATCTTTTTTTTTAACTGCTAGAATATTTTAAGTGATTCCTAAAATATTATCATTTAACCTATTACTAGTTTTTTCTCCTTATACATAACCAGCAACCTCAGTTGTCACAGTCCAAAGGTAGTTGTCCCTAAATTAGCAAATAGCCTGAGAGAAGGCATACTGTTTGGAAAAAATGGTACATGGTCTATAAACAAGGATTATATACTTTACACATAGATAGGCTTCATAGCTATTCCAGAGGCGTGACCCTTATTTAAGGCATAATATATATAAGCTTCATTATTGCCATTTAACAAATAAAGAGGGACAGTTGTGAGAGGCTGCCATACTAAACAGAAGTAGAAATACATGCAACTCAGTTAAAATGTCAAAAAACGTAAAATTTAAACACAAAGCAAAGGATGCCAAACAAAACAATAGCAACAGGAGAACACACTGTGACTTACTATCAAAGTACTAGCATGTAGTCCCTAAGAACATTATTGCATTGCAAGACAGACCAAGGCTTGATACTTTCTGTGATTAAGTTAATGATTTTTTTTAAGTTTGTGAACTATAAGTAGGACTCCTAAAAGGCAACATCAGAAGTTCTCCATCTTCTAATGGTTCCCTTAAGTGGGTTATTTTAAATAGAATGTGGTTGTTATGGAAATGAGAGGGGACCTAACAGGGAGGGGGTTGTAGATCTCACAGTGAGGGGAAAGGCCTGTTTAAGAAGTGTCAGATTACTCCTATGAGCTGTGCTATTTCACTTTGCCTTGTGTCAGCATCTAGAGGTTAGGTCAGTATATTTTTCAAAGTTTCTATAAACCAATCTGATTTTAGCCTTTTCTCTGTCTCTCCTGGAAAGAACAGCCAAAAGGGATGAGCTGAGGATGTGGGAGACTAGAAGATAGGGAACTTAGAGGTTCAGTGAAGACACAAAGTTGTAATAAGAGCTGGGTAAAAAGGGGGTTATTCATTTTGACATCATGTATATATGTGTGTAGTTGGATATATAAAATAAAAGAAATGAGAGTGTTTTCAGTCCAAAGGTCCAGGATCAATTCCCAGTACTGCCAAAAATAAATATATAAATAAAATTGTTGAATGAATTGTCAAGAAGTAACTACTGGGCAGGAGAGAGAGAGTGTTTAGTTTTGTGTTGTTTTTTTGAGACAGGGTCTTGCTACCTTATTTTATAAAAGTTTAAAGTCGGGAGTGGTTCTGGTTTGAGGTGTCACTGTAGAAGTAGGTTGCTAAAAGTGGAAAGGAAGCAAAGGTTATAGGAATTGGAGAAATCACAGAACTATAATAGCTTGATGGTATTAAGGGAGATAAAAATTTAGCATGCCGGTAGGACTAACAGAATACACATATTTCTGATCAAGTTGTTCACTCAACAAATATTTTTTGAATATCATCCTAGGTAGTATTCCAAATACTGACAGAAAATCAGTAAGTAAAGCAGATTTATTATGGAACTTGTGTTTTCTCTCAGGGAAGATACACATACAATAATGTAAAACATTATGTAGCAAATACAACTTCCTTTCTCTTCAGTTCTCGAATACATCTTTACTGAGTACGGGGAAAAAGAAAACAGCTTCAGAAATAGGTGTCATCTGTGGTTAAGGAATCCAACTAGTGACCTATTTCTTTGTCTTGTCTATGTTTCAATTTTTACTAATGTAGACTAAATGGGTTTATGTCTTTCTCCTTTTCACAATGTGTTTTATTTTCATCATCACCATCAGTGTACCTGTTGGTGTGAAATTTAATGTCTGCATGTTTGGCTGCTTCTCAGCAGCTAGGTCTCTGGAGACTAGCAAATAGTTTTGAGGTTTCTGGCTTCCCTCTGAAGTTACTGGCTGGTGGAATGAGCCACCTGATAGGAGAGCCATGCATTTGCTACCAGTGATACAAGCTACCTGATGGGACAGTTATGCATGTACCACTGGTGGTTCAAGCCAAGAGAAACATACGTTCCCTGAGTGAAACCCTTACATGTGCTGTGAAACAAGACAGTAAAACATCTATGGCTTTTATTCCCACAAAGTGGATATGACCATGAAATCTAAAGTCAAATTGTCTTGTGTTCAGGTACTACTAGCTCCCCTACTTATACTGTATGATCCTGGACAAGTTAATTTGGTACCTCTACACCCAGTTTCAGCAACTAAAAACTGGAGATAATAACTAGCTACTTACAGTACTGCCATGAGAATTAAATAGTTAATATTGGTCCCTTAAGAAACTTATAGCTCAGTTATAGAGTAAAGCATATGCATCTAAAAAATTAACAAACAACAGTGTTAAAAATGACATTGACATTTAAATGGCTTATCAACTTGATTGGCTTCAGAACAGCCAGGGGACTGGTAAGTATACTTCTGGATGTGTAGGTAAGTCATGCAGGCATGACCTTTGGGTCTGTGTCTGGTCCCTGGCCCCTTCCTCTGACACCATTCCCCAGCTGTGCTCTCCTCTTCTGTCATCATGTTTCTGCCTCAGTGACAACCAACCATGGATGGTGTGGTGGATTAACTAACGGTCAGCTTGTGACCCCCAGCTGAGCTGAGTCAGCATGGTTCTGGGCATGGAAGGCCCACCTGTGCACTGTTGCCAACAGCGTAAAAGGAGAACTAGAGGAGAAGGTAGTGTACCATTGATTCTCCTGGAGAAGCTTTTCACACTGGTTTTCCTGACATGAACTCAGTTGTTCTTGTCATCGGAGGGGCCTTGGGTCCTCACTGTCACTGAGGATGGCTGCAGTTCTCCTCAGGGAGCTCTGGTTCTTAAGTGTCACTTCCTGGCTCCAGTCCAGGTCTCTCAGCCTGGTGACACAGATCCCTCACCCACCTGACACAGACTTTCTAGATTCCACCATTGACTTTTGGGCCTTCCCAGTGCAGATCCTTGATACAGACTTGCATGAGACATTGGATGTGGGCTATTACCATGGTCTGTATGTCTTCAGCTGGACTTGTACAGGACATTGTTGTGGGATTGAGGCCCTCAGCTAGGTTCTTTGGGTCTGTAGTGCATGGACACTCTTGCATTCTTGTGGATTTGACTTTTTGGGTGAATATTATAAAATAATCCTATAACTTATGTGTCCTCTATTAAATCTATTCCCTTACAAATCCTGACCACAGCAGATGGAACCCTCTTAAAACCATGAACCAAATAAACCTCTCCTTCTTTAAGTTGTGTTAGGTATTTTGTCCACCAAGGGGAAACTAACCAATACAAATATCCGACAAGTAATTTAGGATAAATGGAATAAAAATGGGAGGAGGAGACAACTGAGATTGTGATGTCCAGGGAAGGGTTCATGGAAGAATAATGAGAAGGAACTTTACACAGACTCCAAGCCTCACCATTATCAGTAGTCGTATAGCCCATGTATTCTGCTTCCTCATCTGTCGCAAATCACTCCACTCCTGCCCCAATTCGCTGCTTCCACTGGAGTACTGGAACCTGTGCAAGGACATTACTGTAGCATTGTTTTTCATCAATTTCTTACTTTCTGCTGAGTCCTTTTTTGGGTAGAACCAAGGATTGCGCTCAGGGACTTACTCTAGGCAAGCACTGGCCCCTCGGGTGGATCATTCGTGTTAGTATATAAGCCTGGCATAATTGTTTTCGCTAACAGCAGAAGCAGCAGCAGCCAAATACATGTCTTGACTCCACTACACTTCTGTCAGCCATTGCCCCACTTTTGTATTCCTTTTATATCAGAACTTCACAAAACTGCTTTTCTCTTTTTTCCCACTTTCTCTCTTAGGTCCAATCCATTCAGGCTTTGTCTCTGATTTTACCAAAAGCTATTCTTGTCACAATCACAGAGGTATCCACGTTGCTATATCCAGGGGTCACGTCGTAGTCTTCATCTTGATCTATCAGTAGCTTTTGACACAGTCGATTCTTTCTACTGACAGACCTTTCCAAACTTCACACTTTCCTAATTTTCCTCTTACCTCACATGGTGGTCCCTTTCTTTCCCATTCCGGAATTGTAGACTAGTTTATCTTATCAGCCTATTCAATATTTCCAGTCGAATGCCTCATAAATTTGTCAGACTCATATGTGTGAACCTGAAAATCTAACCTCTGCCTCCCCCATCAAAAATCTTGTCCTAGCTCTCAGACGTCCTCCATCACTGTTAATGGAAGACCATTCCAGAACCTTTCCTCACTTTCCGCCTGAAATCATCTGTTAATCTTTTTCTGCCTTTAAATAAATGCAGAATGTAGGTCACTTCAACCACCTCCACTGCTACCACTGTGGGCCAACCTACATCATCTCTCACCTAGATTCCTGCCGTGGCTTTCCGGGTAGTTTCCCTGTTGCTTTGGCATTCCACCCTGTCCTCAACTCAGTAGCCAAAGTCCCATGAAATACAAGATTATATCAGAATTTCTTAACCTTGCTTAAGCTTGTAGACATCTTGGGCCAGATCATTTTTATGTTAGGGGGTTGTCTTTTGTGTTGTAAAATATTTAGCATCACCCCTGGCCTTTCTACCCAGTAGATGTCAGTAGTACTCCCATTAGTTGCACCAACCAAAAATGTCTCTATGTAAAAGAAACAGATGTTCTAGGGGGGAATATTACCTGGGAGTTGGGAAATCCTAGATCATGTCACTGTTTGACCCAGGACTCTGATGGCTGCCCATTTTATTCAGAAGTAAATGCTGAAATTCAAATCGTTGCCAGACTGTGTGGCTCCACCTGATTTAGCCACCCCATCCTCCCTTTATCTCTTTAACCTTCGCTGCTTCTTTTGTTTCTTCTCCTCAGTGGTCATCCGGTCACACTTGCTTCCTTCCATCCCTTGGGAATAGCCAGCCCCACTTGTACTGGAGAGACTTAGTTCTGTTCCCTCTGCCCAGAACAGTATTCCATTTTTCTGCATGATTAATTTCTTAAAGTGCCTGCTCAAATTTTGCCTTGCCAGTAAGGCTTTCCCTGGTCACTGTCCTTAAGTCTATAACCTGCCCCCTCCCACAGTATTTATAATTGCCCTTAACTACAGTGATTTTTCTCAAACTATTTAGCACTTTTCCACATGCTAAATAATTTACTTTTGTTGTTTTATTTGTTGCTGTTAGTATATGTGACCCCAATAAATACATCATTCTAAGAGTTTTCCTTTCTCTTTTAAATTACCAGTTTATTTTGTTCAAAACAAGATTTTTTTTTAAGGAGTGAAGAAGGTAAAGTTACAGCTAGATTTGTAAGGTAGATCAAATTTGTGTGTCTGTAGAGAAAGAAGAAACAGAATAAAGAGGAAAGTAGCATAAACAAAAGTAGAAGACAGAAACTGTCGCTCACCATGAGGCCCGGTGTTTAGTATACCAGCCTGAGACTTAGATTTGGAACTGAGTTACATAAGCAGAAAGGATATGGAAGATGTATTTTACTGGCAAGGCTTTGTGGTTCTAAACCCAGCATATATAAACAATTTATATGTAAACAGTATATTATATATTTGATTTTCCAATCCCATGTTACAGATGAATCGTATCCCACTCCAGAAGGCAAAAATAGTTTAATAGTCTTTTTAGTAAGTGTAATTTAGGCTTATCTGTACCCACACATGTGTTTTAGTTGTACCCATACCTACCAAACACATGACTGTATACAAAGTTCTTTATCCTTGAGCATGATACAATAAAATAACTTGCCTTTAAATTAGCACTTTAACATTTTCTGTTTCCCTAGATGGTATTATTAGCCATTTGTTACAATTCAAAGGGTTATTACTTAAGTCTAAAAGAATTGATGTAGCAGTTTCTTATTTTGTGATAAAAGCCTTTAGCCTTTTAAGTTTTCCTATATGTCCTTATAGCTCCTGTGAGGTTAAAAGGAAATTATCTGTCAGTTTTCTTAAAATTCATTCCCACAGTTGTGGTCCTGTTTGGATGGAAAAAAGCCTTAAAACTACCCGAGACTTAATATATTTATTGTTTGTCTCACATGAAGTGATCAACTATTGAAATAGTCCTGGTCATGGTCATAAGAATTTTGTACCTAAATTTGACATGTGGTTTATGTTTAGGAATCTAAATTTAATATCTTTTCTCTATTTGATCTTTCCACAACCTGTTTCCCTTCTACCCTGAGTCATAACATGGAAAAGGAAATTAATCTTGACCTTGTTATATTTAAGCCAAAATTACTGCATCACCAAATGCATGTTAAACACAGGATAAGTACATAATGTTACACCTCATTTGAACTATTTAGCCATCTTATCAATGTCTTAATATTTATGTTGAATTTTGTAACTATTTTGTGTTGTTCTGTCCTAAGTCGGATGTACACTCTTTTTTCAGATGGATGGTGGTACTGAGAACTAAACCAGGGCCTCAAATATACTAGAGAAACATCACAGAGCTATACATCCCCAGCCCTATTTAATAAATTCTTATCACATTCATTCTGTAACGAAGACTTAGTTTCTAATAATGCAGAAATTTCAACTCTAACATACTTGAAAACAAAATTTTTGATATCCTATAGAAGTTTTTAATCTGATTTTCATTTTCTAGGTTATTGAAGACAATGGTGTTCGAAGAGTTGTTGTGGTTCCTCAGGCCCCAGAGTTTCATCCTGGTGGCCACACAGTCATCCACCGTTCTCCACATCCCCCTCTGCCTGGTTTCATTCCTGTCCCAACAATGATGCCTCCTCCACCACGCCATATGTACTCACCAGTGACTGGAGCTGGAGACATGGCAACACAGTATATGCCACAGTATCAGTCTACACAAGTATATGGAGATGTAGGTAAGGCATGGGAAACCATTCCTGCCTCCTGGAGTCGGATGTTCTTTGCTTGGGTATAAGCGATGCTATCATCAAAGCATAAAAAAGAAACAACACATGGTAATAATAGCATAATCATTTTCTGTTATCTAAGCACTCTGTTAATGCTTCATCCCTATGATCACCCTTTAAGGCAGATAAGCAAACAGAAAATGAAAGAAGGAACATAACTTTGTATCATTCAGGATTATACAGTATTTAGTGGAGTCATGTTCAAACAAGAGATCTTTTCCTCTGTCATGCAGTCTAGACTAAGGAAATTTAACCAAGAATAACTGTGTCTTTGTTAAATCCTGAAAGCTGTGTCACCGCTATACAGCTACACAAGTTGCTAGGTTCAGTTCTGTGAGGGACTGAAAGAGACACAATGACCCATTAAGTCTGCTCTCAGGGAGCTGGTAAGGGTGGAATAATAGCCTTGTTCTGTGCCATGGTTTTAAATACCATTTATGTACCGACCACTCTCAAATTTATATATTGAGCTAAAAATTTATCTGCTGAGCCCCAGACTTCTTTTTCTAACTTCCTTCTTAATAACCCTACATGGCTGTCTCCACACCACAGCTAGAAGATATTTAATACCAGTCTCAGCTTTGATCCCCTAAAACCTGCTTTGTCTCTGACTTCATTTGAGTAGGTAGTGTCAGTAGCCACTTTTACTTTCACTAACATGAAGCAAAGGTCAAATTTAATCACTCCTCTTTCAGCACCCCCCCCCATCAATTTAGTATCAGTTTTATTTTTGGACGTTTCCCAAATTTCTACTTTTCTACTGCTGTTCAAATCCAGTGCACCATCACATCTTGCCAAGACAAGTAAAACAGCAGCCATCCACTTGTTCTGTTTCTGTTCTTATTCCATTGTCAGCTGCAGTAATTTTAAAATACTAATCAGACCATTTCTACTATTTAAAAGTATTACTGGGGCTGGGGATATAGCTCAGTGGAATAAGCGCCTGCCTAGCAAGCTCAGGGTCCTGAGTTCGATCCCCAGTACCGCCAAAAAAAATAAATAAATAAAAGTATTACTATTTCTTTCATTGGAATTAGATTATTAGATCAGTTTTTGGAAAATTGTTATCTTCAAGTGTTCCACCTGAAAATGTTTATTGAAATCCTCAATTTCTCTGTAATGTTTTCTAGTTTTCTGTACACAGGTCTTACAAATTTTGTGATGAGATTTATCACTGTTTCATATTTTAGTTCTTGTTAATGACATGTTTTGTGTTTTAGTTTTTTACCATGAAGTGAAAGTACAGTTGCTTTTCAGTAAACTTTATTTTATAAAATACAAAAAGTTTCAGTTCTCTCTACATTAAGAATAAAATCGTAAACTCTTCTCCTAGACCCTGTTTTCTCAAACCTGGCACCACTGACATTTTGGGATAGATAAATCCTTACTTTGGATGCAGAATAGGATAGTAGATCTCTACTTCATGGTAGCATCTCTGGCCTCTCCCCACATAGGCCAGTAGCATACAGCTGTAGCACCTCTAAAGCACACGTTATAACATCTAAAATTATCTCTAGACATTTCTAGAAATTCTTACCCTGATTTAGACCACTACCCTGTAGCCCCTAACTGCCTTGTCCTGCTGCTTCATCCTATTCCTTCTGTTTTTCTAAACCATCAAGCTCTTTCTTGACTCAGGGTCTCTGCATGTGGTATTTTGTCAGGAATGTTCTTCCCATTTTCTTTAGGGAGTTTCCTTTTTCTTTTTGACTCGAGCTTTCAGAAGTACTTTCCCCAGCTTCACCTTTTCAGTCTCTAGCACTGACACGTACTTGTTTCATTCACAGAACCTACTACAATATTGGGATTTTTGTATTTGTTTTTCTTATTTTAATATCTTTCTTCCTTGACAGTACATTCCCTAAGACTTAATCTGGTTTTTTCTTTGCACTTAACAGAGTGTCACTTATGCTCAGAAAATTTGTAGAAGAAATATCTAAATAAAAGTTTTATGTGTAGCACAGCCAATAAATAATATGTATATTTATATATATGCGTGTGTATATGAAATATCATATGCCATATGTACTTTCAGACTTATTTCTCTTGCCCTAGTAATGCAGATTGATTTTAAAAAGTCTAGGTGGGACTTGAGATTCTGCATTTCCAGGAAGCACCTAAGTGAGGCTCATGCAATGATCCAACAGACACACTTTTGAGAAGCAAGAGTTTATACTATACATTAGTCCCATTCTTCTATCTTGTTAATTGCTAATTATGACTTAGTTTTTTTAATATGCTTGAGAAAATTATGTGATAAAACTAGATATTACAATTATTGCTATTTTGTATTGTGAAGACTTACTATTATGTAGAGGGGATATATACTAAAATACACAGGTACGGTTACAGTAACGTTAAGGGAAGTGAAAGGCAAATCAGCTGCCCAGCGACTGAAGGCAGGAGTCAGTGCCCTTGTGGTGGGTTTTATATGCCAGGAAATCGATCTTGAGCCTAATTTTGTAGCCAGTAGCTGCTTCCATGACCCCTTTTCCTTGCACATTTTATGGATTCCCAAGGTGGTACCTCATCTAACATTTTGTTGTCAGCAAGACTATTTTTGAGCCTGAACTTTGCTAGAAAGTCACTGTGCTTATAAATGTATAATCTCATTTAACCCATCGTAAAATTCTGCAAAATTCAAAAGAAGAAACTAAGGCTCAGAAATGTTAGAATTTCAACCCTCTTAAATCTGTTGATAGTAAAGTTTCTACTCTTCTACTATAATGTATTCTTAAATTTTTCCACCATTGCTTATTTTATCTTGAGTAATGGATAAAATACAAACACATTTTAAAAACGCATTTTAAAAATATGTACTAACTGGGGCCAGGGATATAGCTCAGTGGCATAAGCACCTGCCTGCCAGGTGCAAGGTCCTGAGTTTGATTCCTGGTACCAAAACAAAAATAGGTACTACTATATTAACCAATCCAACTTGGTTTGTTATTGTTTGTTTTGCTTATTCCTAAAACTTTTAATTTATTTTTGCATTATAAGAAAATTTAGGCAGACAATCGTTTTTACCTCTTTTTCATGTTTGAAATTGAAAGAAATGTGAAAAGTAATAGGTCACAAAAGAGTAATGGAACAACAGTGGACAGGTTAGTTCAAGTCTAATTTCTTGCCCATAATAATCATAATACACCATGAAGATGTTTCTATAGAGATTAATAGTAGGGAAATGGTGAAAGAAGAAAATGTCTGTGTAAATTTTCTTGCAATATGTATACAGTGGTACCTTGGTCCTCATCATCAGTTGGTTCCAGAAGGAGTGGCAAGTACCAAAAATAATGAACACCAAAGAAATTGTTGTGGCTGAAAAGGGTAATGAGTCACCAGGTGGTCAACACCAAGTTCTAGCTTATGTATTGAGTACCAAACAGTATCAGGGCAAACTTTTTATGTCAGAATGCATCAAGAACCAAAGTTGACAAATTTCAAAGCAGTCAAACACCAAGATATGACTATATATATAATTGTAATCAAGTCACAAACCTTGATTTTGTCAGTTAGTAGAGATGTAGAAGTAGCTTTGTTTTACAGAATTCATTGTAATATTTTATAGTAAGTTTTATGTGATAGACTTTCTTTTCTTACTGTCTTGTCATGCAATATACTTATTTGGAAGGATCTAACATTTGTTTTTCGTTTCTTCTTAGATGCTCATTCTACACATGGAAGATCCAACTTTAGAGATGAAAGATCTAGTAAAACATACGAACGTTTGCAGAAAAAATTAAAGGATCGCCAAGGAACACAGAAAGATAAAATGAGCAGTCCACCATCATCACCCCATAAGTGCCCTTCTCCCATAAGTGAGCATAATGGAATTATAAAAGGGCAGAATTCCAGTGGTGTTAACACAGGGTCAGCAAAAGGCAAATCAGGGAGAAGCAAAGGTAGTACACAAGTTGATACAGAAATAGAAGGTAACTATTCAAAATACTCAACCATTTTCAGTGGTTATTTGGTTTATTTAACCTGATAAAAATACATTCTAACCCTTCAATCATTTTGTGTGGTCTAAATAAGCAAACTGTAGATGCATAGTGTAATAATTCTAAATATAGAAAAAGTTGTAGAACCTCAGCAGTTTCTAACTACAGCTTTTAATAATTTGGGAAATTACAGTTTATAATTTCACATATTTTTAATCTTACTGAGATTGAGAAAAATTGCTACTTGTTATGTAAACTCAGATAATACTAATCTAGAGTCTGTTTCTTCTATACCTCGGCCTTTGACCAAGCTCTCAAGTTTTACCAAAACTATATTTCTCCCAACTTTTTTGTATAAATCCCAGATAGTAACTAGTTAGATCACCCTGTGCAGTTAGGATAGACTAGTGTACTCATTCTTTTTCTTTTAAGACTTTCCCTTAAAATCCCTTGTATGCCTTGCTTATGCGCTTCCCCTAACCTGTGCCTGCCGCCATGTCAACACTGAGCACCACTTCTTTACATGTACTGGCATCACTCTCAATAATGTACGTAGAAACGGGGTTAAACAACCTATTTTAACTATTTTGACTAAACTTTGCCTACAATGCAAAGTTTAACTATGGTGTTTAGCCTCTTAACTACAGTGTATCTTGACTTTTTATAGTTGCTCTGTGTCCTTTTGTGTTTCTCTAATATTAACTATTTCTGTTTTAACTTCTAAATGTACACCAGGCAAGAAAAAGTTTCACCAAACATGACTCTGAAGCACACTAAGTGGTGACTAAGATGCTTCCAACTTTGAGGAAAAAATATAAGCCATTTTAACTTTTCCTGCCTTGCTTTTCCTTACAATTTTCATTCCTCACTAACAAATTTTAAATAATACTTCAATGGCTTTGTGATTTATGTTAATAACATTAACAAAAATGTTCTTCAATTATTGAGACCTACTGATTACACTTTTCACCACTGATACCTAAGAATTAAGCTAAAGTTTCATGTATGCAAATGTGGATTTAGGTTAATGATCAAACAAATTATATTCCATATGGAGAAATAATAATTATAGTGTGTAGTTAACTCATTAAGAGACGCAAGACTGGCAAATACGAACTTTGCAAAGAAGAGAATATTTTTTACCCCTATGAATAAAAGTGCATATTCTATAAGAAAAACCTACTCTTCAAATATACATACGCAGTCATGTCGTGATTAGTAGTTACAGTTGAAATCAAAATAGGAAATGAAGACGAGAATGCTAAAGGACCACAAATTTATGTGTATGAACTAAAGTAAAAATTAGAAAATAAAAGTCCAAAATACCAACCTAGTTTGAGAAGTCATATTCAGAGGAAGAAGGGATTACATTCAATTTTTTTATTTTTCAGAAAAAGATGAAGAAACTAAAGCATTTGAGGCATTTCTTTCCAACATTGTCAAACCAATAGTGAGTATCTCATGTATCTTCTTGACATTTACATTTAATGTATTCATTTCATGTTTTCATTCAGACTTTATTTAAAACTTGCTAGAAATATAATATCAGTAATGGGTCATTATGAGTCTCTCCTGACCCCAAGGAGAGACACATTAATCAGTGAAGGAGACTATCAAGATAGCAGTCCATTTTTTATGTAAGGATGCAGTATACACTAAATATATTACAGATTATTGGAATAGGTAGAGAACTGATAGTGTAGATGCAACTGATTATCAGGGGTTTTTAAAAATCCATTTATATTGTTCCTACATGGAATGTATCCAGCTATTTCCATAATAAAAGGAGTTAACCAAAATTGAACAGTAGAACAACTAGGAAAAAAGTTAGTCTTTCCCAATCTTTTATAGGTACAGATAGAATAAAATAGAAAAAGATCAGAAAAATATATGGTAGCAGAATTGGCTTACATAAAAGTTTCTTTATACATTTAAAATAGCCAGTGAAAATTGTACTATCTGCTGGGGAAAATATTTAACAATGAGTGTTCACAATATTAAGCGTTCATACAAATTGAACATTTTAAACTAGGAACATAGAGTCCTTTACTAATCAAAAGAAATATGAATTGTTCTGAACCTGTGTGAAGTCCCATTTCTTGAAAATAAAAAGCTGAGTAAGCAAAGTTTCTTGCAGCATTAATATTAAAAAATAAAACAAAGGGATGCGTAGGTAAATCAGGATATTTGTATTGGACAAAATGATAGAGCCATTTAAAAATACAGTTGTAGAAAATGTAGGAATAAGCAAATATGCTTTTGACAGAAATCTAGAAAAAAAAGGCTGGGGATCAAGCTTTATAGACAGCATAATTACAGCCTAATAAAGAAAAGACTAGCTGGGGATGGTGGTGCACACCCGAATGCCGGCAGTCTGGTAATTTGAAATGGAAGGATCACAAGTTCAGCTCCAGCCTAGGCAACTTGGCAACTTATTGAAACCTTATCTCAAAACTTTTTTTAAATTTTTTAGTTCGATCCCCAGTACTGCAAAAAAAAAAAAAACTTTTTTTAAATTTTTTGAAAGGTTGGGGAGGGTAGCTCAGTGCAAAGGCCCTGTGTTCAATCCCCAGTATCTTTAGGTATAAACACTAGAAGAAAAAATACCAAAATATCACAATAATTTTTCTGATTATTCTTCTTTTCCCTCTGCTTTTTAAGAGCTCTAACTTCATTTTAAAAGCAACCCAGGCGGGGGGTATAGCTCAGCAGCACAGCACCTGCCTGGCAAGCATAAAGTCCTGAGTTTGATTTATGGTACCAAAAAAAAATGTTAAAAGCAACCCAACTGAAGCACCAGTGATTATAATTCAGTCCTGAATTTCCATATGTGAGTTTTTAATCATAAAAGGCATAATACAGAATTACAGAGAGTAATGATAAATCTCCTTTTACCCACTGTTCCATTTTCATCATGCTTTACACTTTGGGCTTCCTCCCCTTCATCTTTCAGTTCATTTGTATATGTCCATTCATCAAAATACTATTGTTTTTACCTTTTTATGAAAATGAGGTCATAGTGGTATAGGAGAACTATAACTCCTAACCTGTTAGATATCAGATGTGCTGAGTTTATATCCCCTGAAATCAAAGAATTCATTCTGAAAAACAATGGAAGTTAGGAAAGACTCATTGAGAAATAGCTTCTGAGACACAAGAATGGTCCCAAAAGTGGTTTGCTACCAAGGCCCTCATATTGGGTAATTTATACAGCAAAAACACAGTGTAGGTACAACATAGGTCAAATGACAATCAACATACAGGATTAAAAGTGTAGGCTAATATCGGTCCAGTAGGGAAGTGGGTCACACAGCAAGGATACTTGGAAAGAACAAAGGCACTCTGGGGAAGGAGTAGTAGATCTGCTCGTCTTGGCAAATGATGGCTAGCTGAACTTCCTGGGCCCGCTGGTGATAATTATAGCATAATTCCAAGTCACTGCTTAGCTCTTAGCAGGGCATGTAGGTCTGGCTGTGCATCTTTATCTTGAGGTCTGGTCTTCAGATGTACCTTCAGGCACAGTTCTGATGTCTTTAGTTTTTCGTCTGACTTCAAGAGCCCTGTCCCTCTCTAGCTGTGTATTAATTTCTACTAATTTAACTGCCTATAATAATACTGTGATTCATGGTTCTGTGCCTTAGTAATCATCCCATGTCATTATGTTGTCTTTGAAGAATTAGTTAGTGAACAGATATGTGTTGAGCCCTTTCTGTATGCCAGTAAATAAAAAATACAAAGTAGAGAGAAATGCTGTGTGATAGTAAAAAAGTACTTTAATCAAATGAGAGTTTATTTCATTATTGAGACGAAAGTTTTTAAGTAAAGCAGTCAAGAAAACCTTGGAGCGCTGAAGAGTGAGGAAAAGTACATGACATGTAAGAAGTGAGAGGCGAACACAGGAATAAGCAAGCATGGCAAGGTGAGCAGACAAAGAATTTTGACCACGGGACCACCGCCAGTTAGGGAAAGTGTGGAAGAAGACGTGATAGGAGAAGCAGGACATAGGGCTTTTCCAGGATGAGGCTTTTTAACATAGAAAAGAATGCATCTTAATGTACAAAACAAAGAATTCTACCTTCCCATCCCTCAAAAATTCATGCTAAAATACTTTATGTGAAGAAAAATTTAATTACTATGTTTTAGGTATTATCCTTAACACTTTTTCCACAAAGATTTATCCTTTTATTTTACCTCTTAACAGGCTGCTAATCGCTAGATAGGAACACACTTGGCTTGCTTTCATTCTAATTTGTTTCGAGAATTGAGTATATACATGTAAATAGATATAGATTGTTGTATAGTAATAACTAGCATGAGCTTACTAGTATTGGTTTCCAAAGTGCCTCAAATACACATGCACATTGTTTAATCCCTGTAAAAGTCCTAAGTGTGCTATCTCACCCCTTTTACAAACGAGCAAAGGCAAGGATGGGGTTAGAAAGTTGTAGCTGTGCCAGGATTGAAACTCAGGTGGTATCTTTGTGAGAGCTGCGTATGCCAGAATGACCCCCACTGGATTTACTGCGAAAGAACGTTGGTACTTCTAATAGGATCGGCATATGAATACATCAGTGATGCTGCTAGCAGCATTTACTGGTTATATAATACTAAAAAATATAATTTTCAAACACAAGAAACATAAAGCTTAAATTTCAAAAGCTTTTTTAAAAATTATTGCCTGACATTATAAAAATGGTGTTGATTTATAAGCTCTGCGTTATAAAATTAAAAACAATCTGATGGTTTTGCTTTGTTTTGTTTTAGTTTATGTTTATAGTTTGAGTGAATGTGCCTGTGATTAAATTACTTGTGGGCTGCAAATACAGGTCAGGGTTGTGTGTTTGGTTGTTTTTACATGATTTAATTCATTTAGAGCACCATATTAAGTGTATTTATTCATTTACTCTATAAATGTTTGACCACTTACAAAATGCCAGATCTTGTGTGAAAAGCTAAAGATAGGGTGAAAAACACAGACATTACCACCCTTCCCCAGAGCTTAATATACTAAGCACCTTGCAATAAATGTAAAATTATAACAGAAGTGCCAGAACAAAGAGGCAGAGTGCTGTCAGCGTGTTTAATGGGGGCTCTACCTTGGCCAGAGTATGAAGGAAATTTTCCCCTGAACAGATGAAATTTAAAGGAAAAATAGTGGGGTGTGGTGCTAGAAATAGTATTGCAAACAAATTGTGTGGCATTTGAGAGTCACTGGACATAGCACATTTAAGGAATAAGACAAGAAAAGAAAATGCTTGTTTTTGTGACACAAGGGCGGTCTGTAGGGTGGAACATGATACTTGTACTAATTTCATAGTCTCTGCTGTGTATTCAGATTGAATGACATAGGACAAGTTGCTCAACCTTTCTGAATCTTCCATAAAATGGAGTATAATGGTGTTTTTCTCTCAAATGCTTGAAATACTTAATAGTAAAAATATTAGGTGTTTCTAGGGCCCCCTTTGAAGTTGTGCTGAGTCTCATTTCTATCAAAATCTGATATCTTTATTTTAATAATGCTTGAAATTAAGCATGTCTTGCCTTTTACTCATTACCTTCTTTCAGAATCATTATCCTTCCATTTTTATAGTTTCTGCTTTCTGACTACAGTTTCCTTTGGCCCAGCCTTTGTTAGATTCAGAATTATTCTCACTTGTTAATCCCACATCCATACAAGGATCTAGAATTATCATTTATTCTACTTTAATATTCATGGAAATCCACAAATGAGATACTCTTATTTCTTCTACAGTCTTTGTAAAAATCTGTACCATATAAATGGTTGTGAACTCTTTTGAAAATTAGCTTCCTACTTAGATTTAAAACCTCACAGCATTTCTTAAGCGTAGTTTTGGTAACTAACTGGTGAAGACTACTCTCTACGTTAAAACTGCATAATCTATCCACTTTATAAAACAACTATTTTCCTTATTACCATCTAGACTTTTTCAGTTCTTACACACATTTTACATGGTCATGTCTGCTTTTAGCTGCTGCCTGGAATTGGACTAAGAATGGGTGCATTATATAGTCGGAGAAGAGAATTATTCAGGTCTGTCCCTGGTTAGGTGACCTCATCCTTCTGAATGTGTTTCTTCTGTACAATGAAGATAATTATGCATATTTTCCCCACTATATAGGATAGTTGTAAGAAGCCAATGAAATGGGTAGGAAAGTAAATGTTAAATTCTAAACAGCATACGAATTGTTCAAATTATTTCTAAGTCTGTATTTTCAGTAGTGTTTATCTCCTCCTCTTGAAAAGACATCTCATGAGGCATCCTAAAGAATATCAAAGTTTAGGGATAGGTTAAAAAGCTCAGTGTTAAAGTTTGTCTAGGACCAGGGATATTGCTCAGCAGCACTAGCGCCTGGCTGACAAGAGCAAGGTCCTGAGTTCAATTTGTGGTACCCAAAAAAATGTTTGTCTAGCCTGCACAGGGCCCTGAATTCAACTCCAATTACAGAGGGAAGAAAATGCTAATTAGAATATCTGTGTTTGGGTGTTTTTCCAACAACTCCAGAAACCAGTTGCTTAATCTTCTTTTCTAAATTATTTTTTCTTCTTTTGTTCTCTAAAATGGAGAAATTGTATTACATTCCTTTACTTCTGTTTTCTTTCAGTATTTCCATTAATGAATAATTACTTATCTATATTTTCCTCGGTCGTAGTATCATTATCATGTTAGATTTCTTCTTCAGCCCTTGCCAGATTGAATTCCAGATGTATCGGTTACTTTTCTCATTGCTGAGAAAAAGTACCCAAAGGAATTTAAAAGGTTTATGTAGCTCATAGTTGAGAGATTTTAGCTCATAGTTGGCTGGCTCCAAGGCAGGGTGGCATGATAGAAGGACATTGCAGAGAGGAAACAATCCATAGAAGGCAAAAGACAGCAAGCTATAAGCTACAGGCAGCAACCATCTTTCTGTTCCTTATGTCTTATCCAGGCTACCTACCCTTAAGGCAGGTAGCACTCATGCCCAGAGTGGGGAGCCCTTCATCTTATGCAGAACTATGCCAAGTGAACCAATGCATTAATTTAGTATTATATACCCTTGATCCCAGCAAAACACACTTCAGATCGAGCCACCTCTGAAAAGCCCCACCTATAAGGCATGAGGATTTGGGGGAACATCTAGACACAAGCCATAACACTAGGTTTTATCTAGATTCCTGGAATCCACCTGACCTGCCCCTCTTCCTCCCAACACATGGTTATTACTTCCTCCTTCACACAAGAATTTCACCGTAACTATGTGAGTCCACTTCTCTTTTATGTAACTCTTTATAACCCACCTGAAGTCAGCAACAGAAAACAGCATATTTAGATGTGGTACAGACTGAGTTCTCCATGCTCTCTCCGTAGTATTTGACACTGTTGATCAGTTAGTACATCAGAACTGTTAGCCTTGTCTTTCAGGACATGACTGCCTTCCTTTTGATACGATTGATGAAAAGGTCGTAGGCTATCTGTTCTTACTCTCATTCATTCATATTCTTCCCCTATGTCTCTTGCTCTTGTGTTCTCACTCTCTTAACACTGAGAGGATAGGTGAAGGACAGACAGGAAAGAATGCTGTATTCTCAACTCTCCTGTAAATCAAAATTTATTTCAAAGTAAAAGTATTTAAATTATGCTATGTTTGATATTCATCTCACTCAGCCACTCATAGTAGATGATGTCTGAAACCCTGAGAAGTTGAGAGTTCAGTGTCACCAAATTAGTTTCAAGTCTTGTGCCTTCCTACTTAATATTTTTTCTACCTATATTTTGATGGTATAGTAATTATCCTCATAGCCCGATGAAATAAATTTTATAAAATAGATGCCAGTTAATGCTATTGACTGACTCAGTCTCTGATTCCTGTTCACATTTTCACCATTTAACACATCTGAGGTCCTTGTATAAAATCAAGGGACACTGTGTGTGTGTGTGCGTGCGTGTGTGTGTTGTACACATGGTAATGGGGTGTTTGTTTAAAAAGAGAACGTGGGGAATCTGCTCCATCTATAGGCTAAAATCCAGGTGGATACAGTTTACCAAAAAAGGTAATTTTTAAGCAAACATAGTATTTTGAAGGAAACATAGTATAAAGACACTAAAACAGTATTATAATAAGTAAAATATTATGTTTTCTATGACTTAACAGAATCAGAATAAATACAATTGTAATTTTCAAATTTATTCAGGCTTTAAGACCTTTGCAGAAGAAAGAAAACTACATAGAGATTATTTATTCTGCCAAGTTAACATATATATTTTTAAGGCAAGCATTTTCATAAATTAAATACCTGTGTGTAATCTGTTACTTTTTAAATCAGTCTTTAAACTGCAAATTTCTTCTATTCCTACACCTTTTTTCCTCTGTGTTAGGTTTCTATAAAAGAAAGACATAGTCATAAGACTATTCCAGTAGCACAGATAGATGTGAAGCACAATTGAAATCTCTTGTTTCTTTCCCTCACAACTCTCCCTGCATCCCACCACACATGCTGAACATAACAAAATACATGTGTGTGATTCATTGTCAGGCACTTTGTCCCTTCTTTAGTAAATTAACAACACCACAATTATACTATATATCCTTTTGTCCAGCTTCCGTCTTTTCCAGTAGCCCCAATATACTGATAAAACCTTTAGATGTCAGCACTACATGACTTACTGCCTCATTCTTCTTTAAACACCTGAATAATAATATGAAGAAGCCAGTTCCAGCTTTTTGCCATTATTAATGCTACCAGGAACATTCTTTAGTGTGTATATTTATGTATGTTTGCAAGTTTATTATCCTGAGGGGGCGGAATCCTGGGAGTGGAATTCTTAAATCAAAAAGTAAATATGATTTTACAGTGTTTCCCAAGTTGGCCCATATAAAGACTATACTGTTACATACTCCTCTCTATTTTTAAGATACTGCCTGTATCTCCATATACTGAACACATGGATATTAACTTTTTTTAACTTTTCAATCTTCTGGTAGATGAAAAGTAGTTATCTTGTTTTAACTTACATTTACTTAATTACAAATACATCAATTCATATGTTGTCATTTATGTTTATGTTTCTTGGGCCATTCATGTCCTTCACTCATTTTTCTCTTGAAATTTTTTAATTATAATAATACTTTGTGAGTTAAGAACTAAACCCTTTCAGATACATTACATGTGCTATTTTCTCTTTTTTTTTTTTCTTTTTATGATATATGGTATCCACACTAATAGTGTCTGTCTGTTTGTTTGTGGTGCTTTAGATTAAACCCAGAGTACTCACACTGACCAAGATCCACAACCCTTTTGTAATTTTTGAGACAAGATCTTGGCTAAGCCCTGAGTGGGGTCAGACGTAGCAGTCATCCTGCCTGTCTCAGAGTGCTGAAATTACGCACATGCACTACCGTGTGTAGTTTGAATGGCCCCAGTTAATCTTTAAACTTGTTGAACCTATCCACACTTTCACAACAAATTCTCATCTATAGTAAGCAGGTTCCTGTTTATGAGCCGTTTTATTTAGGTTTATACAGACATTATTTGATCTTTTAACCCCATTGGATATTTCACTGTTGTTCAATGTGTACATTACATTTGTTTTAAAGAGCTTTTAAATGTTATGTTTTTGCAGGCTTCAGACATCCAGGCAAGGACAGTAGTACTTACCTGGTCACCACCTTCCAGCGTTATTAATGGTGAAACAGATCAGACTTCCATACCAGAACTGTGTGGTTATGAAATTCTGGTCTCAAGTACTGGAAAAGACGGAAAATACAAAAGTGTTTATGCGTAGGTATTTTTTAGGTTTAGTTTTATGTAAGTTATTTTCTTTCATTCTTCGTGTTTTTATTTTGATTCATGAATTAACTAGTAAGTGATTTCTATAAATTAGATCAAATATAGGCTGGTATTTTTTTTTGTCTCTAGTCACACTCAGCATTTTTTTCCAGCGGGTTCCTTCATAGGTGTTCCATATTCTTAATGCATTATTTACAAATCTTACTGTAACAGAACCCACAAGCAAGGAATAGAGGACTTTTGGTTGTGAACTCATGAAGTACTATAATGATCACTTCAGAACTTCGACTTTATTCGTGCATGTATAGGCTCTTGTCCAATTGTAAAATGAACGTAATACCAAAGTTCTTTTTAAAACCTCCAGAGTTCCTCATTTGTCTGTGATGTGTTGTCCTATTTTTAAAACCTACCACAGTTTTCTTTACTTGGTTCAACAGTGTGTTATATGCCAAGAAGCCTAAAATCAAGACATTTATGGCCAATAAGTTTTAAATAAATTATTTTTCTACCTTTGTTCATATAGAAGTTGTTTATTTTAATGAAAAATAAAGGTAAAGCCAATTATTAGTTACAGTGTAAGCACCACAAAGATGGTTGTAAAGGAGATAGCCATTTAAATTATCATAACACAGAACACTAACTGGATCGACTTTGTGTTTTTTTCATAGAGTAGAAAAGGAGAAAAGAACGTGAAACTGTTACCATATCACAAAAGGCTGTAAAGATATCCTGCCTCCTCTTTATCAAGATTTCCTTGTGTTTATTCTAGTCAGTTTTTGTAAAAGAGAAAACCTGCCTGTGGATAAATAGGGGTTAAAAGGTCATTGACATAAAAGTTTCTTTCTGTGATGATGGCTCTTTCTGGTTATGTGTTGCTATTTGCTGAAGAAGAGGAATTTATTTCCATTCGCACCCTGATCAGGGACAAGTAAGCCCCGGGAAACCCTGGTCCCCTCTGTGTTTGGCCTACACCAATTAGTCTTCCAAGAATGCTCCGGCAGCTGCCTCGTTTACTAAAGTGTACCTCCACCAACAAGACAAATTTATTTGTCATCTACTTGTTGACTTTAGAGAAACAAGGCAGGTAGGACACAAAGAGTGGGGAAGAGAGGAGAGAAATCTATGAATTGGAGAGAAGGCAGATTTGGTTAAAAGAAGTAGAACAAGGACGAGTGGTAGAAGAAGCGATGAGGAGAAATGTAGAACAGGCCCTTCGTGGCTGCACACCCAAATAATAGTCGTAGCAAGTAATCATTTTGTGTGCTATTATATTAAAAATACGATAGTAGACATGGGAAGTTACTTATGTACTTTTTATATTATGATTCCCTCTTTTCTTGCTTACTAATTAACTCAAACTGCAGTATTGTAAATAAAGTTTCATGTTATTTTCTAGTAAAATTCAGTGGCAGACTCTGAAAAACTTGGCAGTTCTGCTTTTTAGTAGCACAGTATATGCAGGACTGATTTTTTTGACTAAAAACAGCTTCATTTTGAGAGTTGAGATCTTCTCTATCCCAAAGTAATATGCAGGTATATATATTTAAAGTTTGGCATATACCCAATTGCGTAAATTTTATATTTTAGGTCTGAATATTATTATAATTGGTAATGAAAATGCATTATAATTCCATAAAGTACCGCAAGCCATAGTAAGTACATCCTTGTGAAGTGCTTTGGACACTGAAATGTTAACTTTTTTGTTTTCCTCCAGAGGAGAAGAAACAAGTGTTACTTTAAATGATCTCAAACCAGCCACTGATTACCATGCAAAGTAAGGAACTCCCATATGTTATTTGTGTATGAGACACCATAGGGTAATGACATTGGTTGGTTGGTTTTGATTTTTTTTTTTTAAATGATTTCCTTAAAATTCCAGAATAATTTATTTGGGGTTAAAAATGTAGACTTTGGTTTTTCTATTGGCACAATTATCAACATTTTTAAAAATATAACTTAAGTATTACAGTGAAGAAAAGATTAATTTTGTAGGACCTAGGGATTGAAATGTGTAGAATATATTTACAGTATCTAATTTATCACTGGAAATTTGTCCCAGCTTTGAAAGTTTTTATAAGGCATAAGTAACACTTGGTTTATTATTATGTTTTCTCTATATCATATTTTGGGCATAGTTTAGGATATTAGAACTCAGACTTTCACACGGTTTAAAGTAGTATCTCAGATGTTTTGCAGTTCTCTCAGTATATTTTATCAAAATTTTATAAATTCTAGCACCTCCCCACCTGGGGCCCAATAGAACATTTAGTCTCCCAGTTTTTAAAAACATTAGTGTTTGGGATTATTGCTATTAACCCTTAAAGTAAATTCCCTGTGGTTACATCCAAAATACTGTACAACATAGTAATTTTTCAGATTGTAGATTGCAATCATTTTTGAATCATAAATTTACTTTTGTGGATTGTTTTCAGTTTCTGTGTGTGTTCAAACCTAGGGCCTCATGCATTCTGGGCAAGATCTGTACCACTAAGATATATCCCAAGCTTGCTATTCAGCATTTTTTAAATGAAATAGGATGAAGTGGAATAGAGAGTATTAACATATTAAGAATATTAGTTCAGGTAACTGTTATTCTGGGAAATTTATTATATGTGTATATAAATTCATATATGCACAGACATGGTTATATTACAATTTAAAATGTGTTTGTTTCTATGGGTTAAATGAGAAGAAAACCGTTGGTCTGTGCTGGTTTTTAAGGGTTATACTTTGATTCTAATATATTTTCCTCTTTTGTATACATGGTACTGAGTTTGGGACTCAGTACCCTCTCTTTTTTTTTTTTTTTCTCAGTACCCTCTCACTGAACTACACAGCCCTACTCCCACCCCCTTTTTGTTGTTTTGGGGGGGGTGTTTTTGTTTTTGTTTTTGTTTTTTGAGACAGGATCTCTCTAAGTTGCCTGGGCTAGGCTCAAATTTGGGATCCTCCTGCTGCCGCTTCTCAGAGTACTGGGATTACAGAGTTACACCAGCGTACCTGGCTATATTTTCTTGATAGATCATTTAAAAGATACATTACTAATGTGAAATGCCTGAAGATGATACTATCGAAAATAAGATCCAGTGATTCTGCAAGGTAAAAACTATTTTATCACCATAGAGTACAGGCAGGGTCCAATTCTGTAAAAGGAGCTCCTTCAGAACCCGAAAGCTTTACCACCTTGAGCTGTGAACCTGATGCACCTAATCCACCAAGGATAGCCAATCGGACCAAAAATTCACTCACTTTGCAGTGGAAGGTAAGAATATTCTATAGATACTTCTAATATGACATTTCTTTCCATTTTTCCCTCCCTCTAGTATTAAATGTCAGTTGTTTTGAAGAACAAAAGAGCTTTAAGTTTGACTAACTTGCTCTTTACATATATGAAATAAATATTTGTTTTGTTTATCCCTTCTGAAAACTCTTACTCATTTTTCTTAATGTATGTGAATATAGCAAAACAAAAGATGGATTTATATTTACCAGTTGTTATATTATATGTGTGATGTGATTGAGATTCCTAACAGTGATTCTCAACCTATTGCTCTTGTTTATATTTTGTAGTGATGCCTTTATATTCTAAATTTTGTCCTAAAATTAGTTTCATAATGCATAGATTCATAGTTTTTAATATATCAATATGGTGCCTTAAGAAGAATAAAGTTATAGAATATATATCTACAGACATGATAATGTATGGTTTGAGATATAAATATCTGGGCCAAGCTATACAGGAAGAAATAATGAAGTGGACAGACATTGTGTATAGAGGTAGTCATTCAAATGCCATAGGCAGCATTGCAATTGGTGACATGATTTTCTGAATTAGTGTGCATGTCTTGGTAAATTTCTAACCAAAATCAAATGCAAGCATTTTGGCAAAATTCAGTGTTTGTTCAAACCATACACAAAATACTTACAAAATAAAAATTAGATGATAGGCTATGATAATTATAAACAGATATTGTACCTATGTAGACATCCAGCAAGACATCAAAGATCTTGGAGGAAGAGAACAGTTCCTTATTGTGCTGATTACTCCATACTCCACAGGATTGTCAGCATCCTTGATCTACACTCCATAACTGTCACTCTTGTTCTCCCTGCGTTATTGTGATGAAATCAGAAACATCCCTCACAAAATTTCAAAATATCCCCTAGAAGGAAATACCCCTGTCGAAAACCACTGATTTACAATAAGGTCTAACTATTCATCTTAATTATTTACTCTTAGCTCAAGAATGAAAGTCAAGGCTACTTTTCCTTCTCAAAACTTTCGAAGATAATTAAAATTCAAACTTGAAACTTACACTTTCAACAGTATTCCAACATCCCTATAAAAGTTAAAGACAGTGCTCTTCATGTCTACCACACAGATCTCACAGACATGGACCCTTCTATAGACAACCCTGTAAAACACGTAGTAATCATTTTTTTATTTTAAAAATAAAAGGAGACCATTAACAAATACATCTGTTTACAAAATAGCATAAAAACAATACAAGCAATACAGAATTACAGACAGTTGTAGGAAATTATTAGTGGTTGTTGTATTGCATATTGATATCTTCAAAGTGATTTCTCAGGAGAAAAAACAGAGACATGCAAGATGGATCAAACAATTAATCATTAACTGTTCCTTTCAGTAAAGTGATAGAAGTTAGTAGGTCAACTAAATTATCTATCCTATATATACTTACACGCATAATTTTCCTTTCTTTCCTTTCTCTTTTCCCTCACCCCAGTTGCTCTTTACTTTTGAGCATGTTCCTTTCAGTTCACAATGTCTCTCATACCTCCTAATTTTTATTCACTCTTTCAGGTTGTTACATTAGTGAGACAATATGTTGCTTACATGTGAAGGTCTTGTTTATTTCACTTCTGAGTATGGTCTCTAGTTGTGACCATTTACCTGTAAAAGCCTCGAGTTATCTTTCTTTGTATCTGAGTAATATTCCATTATACAAAAGTACCACAATTTTTTTATCCATTCCTCAGTGACGGACATTTGGGTTGCTTCCACAATTTAGCAATTACAAATTGCGGTGCTATAAACATGGTTGCACATATATCGTTGTGATACGATGTTTTCAGATCTTCTGGGAAAATACCCAGAAGGGGAATGGCTAGGTTGAATGGGACCTCCAGACCTAGTTTGCTGAGGAATCTCCAAACTGATTTCCACAGTGCTTTCACCACTCTACATTCCCACCAATAGTGGAGAAGAGTTCCTATTTCTCCACAGCCTCACCAGCATTTGTTATTGGTTGATTTCTTAATGATAACCATTCTTCCTGGGGTGAGATGAAATCTCAGTGTTGTTTTAATTTGCATTTCTCGAATAACTAATGATGTTGAACTCATGTATTTATTGGCCATTTGTATTTCTTTATCTGAGAAGTGTGTGCTCATCTCAGGTGCCCATTTTTGGGTTGGGTCTTTGAATGAGGGGGTGATGTTTTTTAATTCTTTGTATGTTCTAGATAGAAGACCTTTGTCCAAGGGACAGTCAGCTAATTTTTTTTCCCTATTTGTGGATATTCTTTTTACTTTGCTGGTGAGTTTTTAGATGTGCAGAAACTTTTCAGTAGGATGAGATCCCAGTTGTTGATTCTTTGAAGTATTTCCTATGCAGTTTGGTTTTTGTTCATGATCTCTCTGCTTACCCCTATGTCTTCAAGATTTTTACCTACTTTCTCTTCCAATACATGTAGTGTTTCTATTTTAATATTGAGATCTATGATCCATTTTGACTTGAGTTTCATGCATGATGATAGACTTGGGTCTATTTTCAGTCTTTGGCAGGTGGCAAGCCAATTTTCCCAGCACCATTTATTAAAGAGGCTATTTTTCTTCCAGTGAGCTTGTTTGGCCCCTTTGTCAAATATTAGGTGGCTGAGTGTGTTTGTGGTTGTGGCTCCATCTTCCAGTCTGTTCCACTGATCCTCTGGTCTGTTTTTTAGGCAGTACCATGTTGATTTTCCATTATAGTACCTTTGTAGTATAATTTCAGGTCAGGGATTATGATTCCACCTGACTTGTCTTTGTTGCCCAGGATTGCTTTTGCTATTCTAGGTCTCTTCTGGTTCTAGATGAATTTTAGGGATGTTTTCTCTAGATCTGTGAGGTATGCTGATGATAGTTTAATGGGAATTGTGTTGAATCTGTACAACAATTTTGGTAGTATGGCCATTTTCACAATGTTGGTTCTTTCTGTCCATGAGCAAGAAATATTCTTCCGTTTACTGAAACCCTCTTCAATCTCTTTTTTCAGAGCACTGTAGTTTTCATTGAATAGATCTTTTACTACTTTTGTTAGATTGATCCCTAAAGATTTCAGTTTCTTGGATGCTGTTGTGAAAAGTGTGGTTTCCTTAATTTCTCTCTCAGTCTGTTTGTTGTTTGTGTGTAGGAATGCTGTTGATTTTTGGGTGTTGACTTTGTATCCAGCTACACTGCTGAATGTGTCAATTAATTCAAGGAGTCTTCTTATGCAGTTTTTGGGGTCTTCCATGTAAAGTATCATGTCATCTGCAAATAGTGATAATTTCACTTCTTCCATTCCTATCCTTATTACTTTCATTTCTCTCTCCTGTCTAATTGCTCTGACTAATTCTTCCAGAGCATGTTGAATAGGAGTGCTGACAGTGGATGTTCTTGTCTTGCTCCTGATTTCAAAGTAAAAGCTTTCAGTTTTTTGTCCATTTAGTATGATGTTGGCTGTTGGTTTGTCATAGATGGCTTTGATCAGATTGAGGTAAAGACCACCTATTCCCATTTTCTGTAGAGTTTTTATCATGAATGCGTGTTGGACTTTGTCAAAAGCTTTTTTTTGCATCTGTTGAGATGATCATGTGGTTTTTGTCTTTGACTGTATTGATATCCCTGAGTTTCTGGAATGAATCTGACTTGCTACGGTGTATGCTTTTCTTGATGATTTGCTGCATTCTATTTGCTAGTATTTTATTGAATATCTTTGCACCTATATTCATTAGGGAGATTGGTCTGTAGTCCTCTTTCTTGGTTGGGTCTCTCTCAGGTTTTGGTATCGGTTTAGTACTTGCCTCCAGAAATGAGTTAGGGAGAATTGCTTCCTTTCCAATTTCATTGAAGAGTTTGAGGAGTGTTGATATTTAATCTTCTCTGAATTTCTTGTAAAATTCTGCTGTGAATCCATCAAGGTCTGAGCTTTTCTTTGTCCATAAGTTTTTAATCATGTTTTCAGCCTCATTAATTGATATTGCATTGTTCAGGATTTCTATATCATCTTGATTCAACTGTGATAATTTGTACATTCTAGGAATCCGTCCATTTCTCCAGAGTTTTCTGTCCTATCAGAGTAAAGATTTTCAAAGTAGGTATTAATGATCTGAATTTCTGTAGAATCTGTCGTGATTTCATCCTTTTCATTCCTTACTGCATGAATATGAGTTTTTTCCTTTCTTTTCTGATAAGGTTGGCTAGGGGTTTATCAACTTTATTTATTCTTCCAAAGAACTAGCTCTTTGATTCATTTATTTTTTATAGGGGTTTCTTCATCTCAACTGTACTAATTTCTGCCCTGATCTTTATAATCTTCTTTGGGCTTTGGGCTTCACTTGTTCTTCTTTTTCTAAAAGTTTGAGGTGCAGCATCAGGCTGTTTATTTGTTCTCTTTCTGTTTTCCTTACGTGTGAGTGAGTTCACTGCTATAAATTTCCCTCTGAGGACTGCTTTCATTGCATCCCACAGATTCTGGTAAGTTATATCTACATTTTCATTTGTTTGTAGATATTTTTTAATTTCTTCTTTAATTTCTTCTGTGACCCATTGGTTGTTCTGGAGGTTGTTATTTAATTTGCAAGTGTTCATGGAGTTTTTAAGAGTTCCTTTTGTCATTACTTTCCAATTTCATTTCACTGTGGTCAGATAATATGCATGGGATAATTTCAGTTCTTTTGCATTTAGGTAGGTATGCTCTGTGGGCTAAAATGTGGTCTGTTTCAGAGAAAGTCCCATGTGCAGCTGAGAAAAGTATGTTTTCTGATGTGGGGTGGAACACTCTGTATACATCTATTAAGTGCATTTGTTCACAGATTTGGTTCAGATCTGTTATTTCTTCGCTGAGTTTTTGTCTAGTTGACCTGTCTCTTTGTGTCAAAGGGCTGTTGAGGTCCCCTATTACAATAGTGTTATTAATTATTTGGGTTTTCATGTCTGTTAAGATTTGTCTTATATAGTGTGGTGTTCTGATATTTGGTGCATTCGTGTTTAGGATTGTTATCTCTTCCTCTTGCAGTTTTCCCCTAACAAGTATGTTTTTATCTCTTTATCCTTCTTTATCTCTTTCGATTGTTCTCAGTTTGAAGTTTACATTGTCTGCAAACATAATAGCTTATAATAGTCTGTGTTGGCTTATCGTTGTCATGTTATTTACTGGCTATTGGCTTCTTTGTACTTTTTCTACCTGTTTAATTGCTTGCTCTTCTTGAGGGTTCCTTTCTATTGTTCTTAAAATTGCGGTCATTTTTTTCCTCTGTCTAAAATGACTTTTAGTACTTTTTGTAAGGATGGCACTCATGAAATTCTTCAGTTGCTCTTCATCGTAGAAATATTTTATTTCTCCGTTAGACTTGAAGTGTAGTTTGGCAGAATGCATCGATCTTGGTTAGGAGCTGTTTTGTCTCTTTGCTCCAAGCTCTTCTCAATTGGGTGGTTTGTGTTGAGAAGTCTACCATGATTCTGATGGTCTTTCCTTTATAGGTGATCTGTTTCTTTTTTCTAGCAGCTTTTAATATTCTGTTCTTTTGCTGGAGATCTGGGATCTTGATTATTACATGTCTGGGTGTGGTTTTATTGTGGTTATGACTAGTAGGAATTCTGTATGCCTCGTTTACTTGAATCTCAGTTTCTGTTTCCATGCTTGGGATATTTTCTATTATTTCTGCAAGTATTCTTTTTTTGTCATTTGTGTCACCTCCTGCTGTTTCATTGACTCCTATTAGTGTGACTTTATTTCTCCTCCTCATCTTGCATCTTGGATTGATTTTTCTTGGGTCCTTGTTGATTTTAAGAGATCCTTCCTTTCATGATCACTAGCTGCCATGCTGTCTTCAAGATCTGAAATTCTATCTTTGGCTTCATTCGAGTGGTTTTGCACGCTTTCAGTGGAAGTTTTGATTTCCTGGAAATCTCTTTGAGTCGTTTCTTGTGTTCTAATTCATTCCTATATTGTTCGTGTAACATTTCCATCCATTGCCTATGTTCATCTATTTTTTTGTCTATTTCTTCTCTACATGTGCTGAGCAGTTTTTTCATTATTATTGTTATTTCATTTTTTACCTGAGAGATTATTTCTGATCTGATCTCTTCTCTGGCCTGATGCGGTTGTATGTTTACTTCCATTTCAATCATTTCAGCCATTTCAGGTGTGTGTTCACCAGGTTCTCCTATGTCTATGTCTCCTGGACTTGTTCTGAGTAGGGTGGAGTTCTGAGGTTGTATTCTTCATGTTATCATGTTTGATGCTGGAAGCAGAACTTTCAGTCTCCATCTTCTCTGGCCGTTCAGCAAAGGTCGCTAGTGTCCCTAGTTTTCCTGATGGTCAGGCTTGCCCCTCAGTGTCTGCTGAGATGTGCTGCTTAGTCTGGAGCCTTCTGGTAGATGGTTTAAGTGTAGTCCTCCCAGTTCTCAGATGCAAACTGTGATGTCAGCTGTTGGCAGACTGTCTGATCCAGGGTGCCCTTTCAGCTCAGGGCACGCATATGACCCAGAAGCAGGCTGCACTGGTCATGCATTCAAGGGTCAGTGGTCCTGTGTCCCCAGGCAGTTCAAGGCATAGGCAGAACCCAGACACAAATTGCAGGGTCAGCAGTTTGTGGACCACCCGATTTCGGTCTCCAGGCAGCTTGGGGCATGTACAGGAGCCAGATGTGGGTGGCACTGGCAGTGATCACGGACCTTCTGTGATCTCCAGAAGGTCAGAGCGTAAGTAAAGCACAGATGCAAATCACGGTGCTAGCAGATTGTGGACCCCCTGCTGTGGTACCTCCAGCAGCCCAAGGCATGTGCAGGGAGGGCCCAAGCGTGAACCCCGGTGTTGGCAGGTCCTGGGCCTTCTGACTGAGGATCTCCAGTCTGCACCAGGCACATGGAGAACACATAGTAATCAGAGCAGTTGACAAAAAAAATGTATTGGGCATAATATATACCTCCGTTTTTGAGAGCATTAAACATTGTTGGGTTTTGATAGGCCTGATACATAATAAGCATGCCTGTGGCTTGTAGATAATTTCAAATACAAGAAATCTTGCTTAGTTTAGTGACTTGAGTATCCAGCTTTTTACTCTGCTCCTAACTGAATTTAAAAGCATTCCATTGGGGATTAGCACAGAAAAAGAACAGTAGCATGAGAAGTATTTTATCCACTGACATTGTGTAGAAATGCTGGATAATACTGATCATAAAAAGCTAAAGTTTATCTTTCACTCTGTTTATTACCAGGAGCCAGGCTGACCCACTCAGCCCTGTGTGATAGAAATACTGGCTTTGGAGTCAAACAAACCAAATTCAGTTCTGCTTCACTTTTAATTACTGTAATTTGATAGTAATTTCATAGAGTTGATATGATGATTAAATGAGATAAGGTAAAAAACACTATATACATAATAGTTTCCCCTCCAACTTGGAAAAAAGCTGGAAAATACGTCTCAGCTTATTCAACGTAGACATTTTCATAGTATCACCAAAAAAAGATTTTTTTTTTCCCTACTGTATAAAATGCTTCATTGTTAATGAAAAAAAAGGCCAAAGTACAGCTCAGGGAAACTAAATTAGCCTCATGCTCACAGCTTAGCTAGATCTATGTGTTCTAAAGTTTTACCACATTTCTCAAGCATCAAACGTTGGCCCTGACGGATAGTGATAAGAGATTGTATAAACATATCAAAAAATGTCTTTAAAAAGAAGAAGTAAATGTGAAACTTTAACAGCTGGAGTAGAGCAACAAGGAATCATTACCTTTTAGGAAATATATTTTTATATTCTTCCTGCTGAGACTTACAATCTCTAATTTTGGATTTTCTTCCTTGGCTATATAAAAGCTAGAACTTCCAAAGAATTTGTTCTTTACCACATTCTCATTGTATTCATTTTTTGCCACTGGTGTTCAAATCAAGATGTCACTCTAATGTAACTATATAGAGAGTTTGTTTGTTTGTTTGTTTGTTTGTTTGTTTTGAAACAGGGTCTTGTTATGTAGTTGAGGCTGGCCCTGAACTCACTATGTAGCCCAAGCTAATCTGTAACTTTCAGTGATCTTCCTGCCTCAGCCTCCCAAGTGCTGGGATTATAGGTGTGTGCCACCACACCTGGCATATTTAATTTTTTAAACACAAGATCTAGGTGGGGATATAGCTCAGTGGTACAGCACCTCCCTGGCAAGTGTAAAGTCCTGAGTTCGATTTCCAGTACAAGATAAGTAAATAAACACAAAATCTGTGTTAGTATTCAACGAATAATTTAGTTTTCCATGTTGTAAAAGACTCTTTGCTAAAAGCTAAATGATCCTTGATTGCTATTTACATAGTAATATTATCTAAAAACCAAGTAGACACCAGAGAATTTATAGAAGCTCTCTACAGTATCATCTCAAAAGCTCAATTTGTTTTAATTCTGACAACAGGAGTCTGAGTCAGTTGTCCCAGCTGTGAAATTGTAAAACAGTGGCCATCATATGTTCAACAAATAAGAAACTGGTGGAAATTATAAGAAGAAAGTTCATTTAAACATAAGGTTGATACTTTTTAAGAATAATTTAATACTATAATAAAATGTGAAGGAAGACTGCAAGTTTTCACTCTCAAAAATGCACACAAGGTGCCAGGGATATAGCTCAGCAGCATAGCGCTCGCCTAGCAAATGTGAGGTCCTGAGTTCAGCTGGTACTAGAGTACCGAAAAAATGAGTTGTTAGTCTAATGTGATGAACACATATTAATTCTAGAAGGGATCCAGACATCATGCCCTCTTGAAGTTCCTTTCAACACCCTACAGTAGTTCTTCATTCTTTAGCAAAATTCCGTTCAGATTATGAGTTTTAATTTCATTAAATTTTTTTCAGTACTAGGGATCAGATGGGGTTGGGATGGGGCCTCTGCCATTTTTACTGCATTCCCATCCCTTTTTCCTTTCCATTTTGAGACAAGGTCTTGCTAAGTTGCCCAGGCAGAATTCACACTTGCAATTTTCCTGCCTTTATTAAACTTTTACTGGTAGAATAAATTGTAAGAAATTTAAAATTGGTGAAACCAGAAAGACAAAGTGAATTTTTTTAAGGATTATAAAAATTAAAGTAGTTCTTGCTAAAAGAGATTATTCAGTGTTCAGAAAAACTTGCCTCTTGCTTTGTTTTGCTGTAGATGTTTTTCCAGGAATAAGGCACAGAGAACATATACAACATAAGGTAGATTATTAAAATACTATTTATGAAAATACTAGATTGTATTCATTTTGTTTCTTTCTTGGTATTTATTTTAGGCACCTAGTGACAATGGTTCTAAAATCCAAAGCTTCATTTTAGAATGGGATGAGGTAAGTAAATTTAATCTTTCTAAATGTTTAAAAATTATATGCCTATCCCAAGATACAAATAACATTTTTATCTGTTTTAAGTGTGTTTCTCTTTAAGAAACAGTATGTATTGTTATATCTGGTGCATGAGTAGACTGGTAATACTCCTAAAAAATATTACAGACTGACTGCCTTGTTTTGTTTTTCCACTTCAACTTAATAGCAAGAGTTTTCACTTCTTAAGGCTAATGTAACAAATTACCGTAAACCTAGTGATTTAAAACAACTTATTTATTCTGTTACAATTCTGGAAACCAGAAATCTGAAATGGATTTCACTGAACAAAAGTCAAAGTGTCATCCTGGTAGTGTTCCTCCAAGGGTTCTTGACCAGCCTTTCTATCTGATGTCTTCATTACTTAGTTCACGACAGTGCTGCGTTGCATTTTCTCCCCTTGCTTCCACGGTTGTATCACTTTCCTCTTCTACCTTCAAATGCATCACATCTGGGCCCAGAGTAAAATTTCATAATTTAGAGATGACAGTTTCCTACTTAGACCTCGTAGTAGACCCAAGTGACTAATTAGCCACTAAGACTAATAAGAATTCAGTAAAACAACCAAACACAGACTAAAGTTTTGCTTCAAAGAAGTCACTTTCATTACCCTTTATCTCTACCAATACAATAAAAAAAAATAGGGCAGGAGGTAGAGATTGAGCATCTTAGATTTCTAAAGCTTTTTTAATTGTCCTAAGTCATCCTGACTTTTCTCTCCCCCTCTTGTGGCCTGTAATTGCTGTTCTCTGTGCTAGGATTCTTTCAGTATTAATTTGGTCAGTAGCAGCTCCAAATCTTTAGCATATCTAGGTGGCAGTTTGGGGGTGAGTAGAGATCTTTTCTTAAAACTGTTTGCCTGCTCCTTATCATGGGTTGAAGGAAAACTGGCAGTTGTCTATATTAGAACCGCTATTCTTACTACCAGTGAAAATTATAAGATACATACCTGGAAACAATTTCTGCTGCTACATCCAGAGATTTAGCCCTGGCTAAAACACCATACTTAATTCAAGAAGCTATACAAAAATCTTTATTTTCTGCCTTATGAACTATAAGATGTGTAGTATCTCAAATTTCCCTTGAGATCTGTGACTTATAGTTACCAGAGATGATTTTTAGTGTATACTAGCACATAAGTGACTAACAAAAAGAAATTGATGTGGATTTATCTTTTTATAGTATTGTATTTAATTTATAATAATGAGCTGTTATTTTTAGGGAAAAGGAAATGGAGAATTCTGTCAGTGTTACATGGGCTCACAGAAGCAATTTAAAGTTACTAAACTGTCACCAGCAATGGGTTGTAAATTTAGATTGTCAGCCAAAAATGAGTATGGTACAAGGTAAGATACATTTTATAAAATAAGTATTTTGGCTTATCCAATTAACTTCATATGTGTGATTATTTAGTCTAAATTACCCACTAAAAATTCTGCTTTACTTTGGTGATATAAATTATCAGCCTAAGACTTACTTACATAAAGAACACAGGAAAAATTAAAGTCAACAGTTTTCCTGATTTCAAATATAAATTAAACCTGTTCATGTGGTCAAGAAGTTTTTCTGTTACTCCTTAGCATATGTGTTTTAAAGTTGCAAACATGTACTAATAAAAAGACACATATGAAAAAAGTAAATTTGAAAAAAAAACTTTATTTCTGATGAATTCCAAGAACCTCTATGATACCTAATTTAAATAACAAAGACTTTCAATAGTTACATTGAAATTACTTTTATTTTGAAGATATGCCTCCTCACCCTTCTTGATGTGGTAGGTCTAATTATACAAATGAATGTTTATATCTTTTGTTTCATGTGCATGGCATTATATGAAGGTGTGCTTAAAAGGAACAGCATTTATACCAATAGAAAGGTGTTATTATGTTCTTATTTTCCCTACAAAGTATTTTGTGTATTTCTTCACTTGACTACATGCACTATAGATACAAAGGCTTAAAAATCTGAACAAAACTATAATTTCAAAAGGTGCTGATTTATTTCTTGGTATCTTGTTACCCTCCAACACATTATCAAATCCAAAATATATTATTTGGATTATAGCTCACTATCAAAATTTTTCATTTTCTAAGGCTAAGGATATAGGTCAGTGGGAGAGTGCTTCCCTCACTTGCTCAATACTCTTAAGTGTGACCCTCTCCCACTACTGCAATAAATAAATATTTTAATTTTCAAAGTACATCATTAGTAAAAAAAATTGTTCTTTAGCTGTAAAAATAATTTTTTCACTCCTGCTTAAAAACATTTGTTTCAACAGTGGCTTTAGTGAAGAAGTCTTATATTACACATCAGGCTGTGCCCCTTCTATGCCAGCAAGTCCAGTGTTAGCTAAGGCTGGAGTTACGTGGTTGTCCTTGCAGTGGAATAAACCCTCAGGAACACCATCAGATGAAGGAATTTCTTACATTTTAGAGATGGAAGAAGAAACTTCAGTAAGTGTGAATATGGATTTTAAATAGAGTCATTAAGATATTTCAGTGTAGCATTATTATTGCTACAAGAGTTAGAGGTTTCACCAACGCCCTGGTTTGTTATGACAGTATTTGGAAGGGATTTGGAGTAAGAGAGAATTCAGTCTTTTGTTTCCTTGATGTATAAAAAGAGGTGATTTTGTTTTGAAGTTTTTGTTGTTGTTGTTTTGTTTTGTTTTTTGATAGATGTATTTGTCTGTGCCTGGGAATAACATGGACTGTACTTTAAATCTATTTTGGGCCAAGGGATATAGCTGAACGGTAGAGCACTTGCCTACCATGTGCAGAGCCCTGGACTCAATCCCCAATGCAGCATAGACAGACATACTGTGTGTGTGAGTGTGTGCATGCGTGTGTGGGTGTGGGTGTGGGTGTGTGTGTGTGTGTGTTCGTTCGTTCCTGAGAGACACAGGAAGGAAAAGATCATCATAGCCTCCCAGACAAAACAAAATTGAGGAAATAATACATCTGCCTTCTCCAGCTTTGCTCATGCATTGCTTCCCAAAGTGCCACAGAGAATTTTAAGGCTCACGTAAGACTGTACCACAACTGAGTCTGGTTACCTGTCACTCATCTCCTGTAAGCTAGAACCTAGCTTCCCTAGAACTAAAGGGTCTTCTATCAATTCTATCAATTCCATCCATAGTTCTATATCTTTAAAGAGCTCATATAAAGCAATATAGGTCAGACATAACAATTCTGTACTCCTAGATATGTACCCAGGAGAATGTGAAAACATTCATCGACACAAAAATTTGTACAGAGGAATAGGGTTATAGCTCACTGGTAGAGCACTTATCTAGCATGCATAGGCCTTGGATATCATCCACAGCAGTGCAGAATACACACACACACACACACACACACACACACACACAGCAGTATTGTTTGTAACAGCCAAAAAAAATTAGAAGCAGAGCTGGGAGCGCATTGATCACACCTGTAATCCTAGCTATTCATGAGGGAGAGGTAGGAGGTTCACTTGAGCGCAGAAGCCCAGAAGTTGGGAAGTCAACCTGGGCAACATAGCCCAGAGAAAGGGTCAGGGTGGGGCAATTTTCATGTCCCTAAATAGATAAGGATTTGAATACAATTTGACATGCTCAGTAAAGTGGAACATGTAAGCCATTAGAAGGAATGGAATACTGACAAATGCCATAGCGTGAATGAATCTGGAAAATACTATCCTAAGTAAAAGAAGCTAACCACAAAAGACCACATGGTGCAGTCCCACTTGTATGGATACTAACTAATCCATAAAAATGAAAGTATATTAGTGGATAAGAGGATGGAGTAAGTTACTGCTAACCAGAAAAGACAGGTTTTAGTCTGTAGTTAAGAATTAGTTAATTAGTTAATAAACCTTTGAATTACAAACTTTAAGTTGCATTTTGTGATATATGAATTATATCTCAATTTTTTAGAATGTTCAACATAATAACGTTGAGAAAGTAGTACAGCCTTGTCTTTGGGACTTTAAATGGCATTCTTAAGTCCAAGTAGTATTCTTACCTGCCAGCACAACCAAGCCATCTAATTATTCACCTAAACACAACTGTGCCTTCAGGACAAAAAAGCATGCTAAGTAGTTCTATCTGATTAGCTCTTACAATGTCTCTGGGAAAATCTTTTTAGTTCTGAGGAGTGTTCACAGGTGGTGAAGTTGCCATTGGCCCCTACTGTTCCCTAAACACAAAAAATCTCTTGGCTAACAAAATAATGTCCTTCATCATTCTACAAAAGTTCAGTAGCCTTTCTCGGTCAATTCGCTCAAGATAGACGCATCAAGGTGAGGGTTACACTCAACAGAGAGTCACATCACAATAAGAGATGAAGAGGAAACTGAGGCGTTGTTATTCTGCATTCTGCTTTTAGACATCTAATGAAGATTTTGTTTTCTCTTTCCAGGGATATGGTTTTAAGCCTAAATATGATGGAGAAGATCTTGCATATACAGTGAAAAACCTTAGACGTAGTACAAAATACAAATTTAAGGTAAGCTTTGAAAGTCCCTAAAAAGGACTGATTTCTTGTTTTCATTGTTCTGTTTTTTAAACCCCTTCATTCCTTTGATTTTAAATCTTTTTTTTTATTTTAAAAGATAAAAGCACAAAAACATATTAACAAACAGACACAAATTAGCATACGAAATAGTACAATCAAAGCTGATTTACAGACAACGTGACATGGACTCAACAATGGTTGTTGCTTTACCTATTGACATCTTCGAATTGTATATACATGAACACAGATCCAGACATACGAAATTGGTCAAACAATTAATCATCTCAACAACAGAAAAACACAAAAAACAGAAAACAAAAGACAAAAAAAAACAATAAAATAATAAAAATAAAAATAAAAAATAAAAGCCAACAATAGTAGCTGCTTTGCATATCGATATCTTCGAAGTGTGTGCTCAGGATAACACATACAGACATACAAGATTGATCGAATAACCCGTCATCAATTATTCCTTAGCATTAATTGATATAATACACTAGTAGAACCATGTTAGCCCTCCTGCACATATGTGTATACATACATACATACATACATTTTTGCCTCTTTCTTTTCTCCTTTCCCTCGTCCCATCTGTTCTTTGTTTTAGAACAGATTGCCTTCATGTCTCTTAGTTTATATTCCCACCCTCAGGTTCTTACACCAGTGATACCATACGTTGCCTGCACATGTACCGCTGATTTATTTCACTTATGAGTATGGATTCCAGTTTTGACCATTTGCCTACAAAGTCCTCAAAACTGTCTTTCTTTATAGCTGAATAATATTCCATTATATAAAAATGCCACAATTTTTTAATCCAGTCTTCTGTGGGTGGACACTTGGGTTGCTTCCACATTTTACCTATTACAAATTGCACTGCTATAAACATGGGTGGACATATATCAGAATGATATGATGTTTTCAGATCTTCTGGGAAAATACCCAGAAGAGGAATAGCTGGTTTGAATGGAACCTCTAGACCTAGTTTGCTGAGAAATCTCCAAAGGGCTCTCCACAGTGGTTGCACCAGTCTGCATTCCCACCAGCAGTGTAATAGAGTCCCTATTTCTTCACAGCCTCACCAGAATTTGTTATTGGATGACTTTTTCATACTGGCCAGTCTTGGGCTAGAGATATAGCTCACTGGATTAAGCGCCTGCCTAGCAAGCGCAAGGTCCTGAGTTCGATCTCCAGTACCGCCAAAAAAAAAAAAAAAAAAAAAATGACATACTGGCCAGTCTTACTGGGGTGAGATGAAATCTCGATGTTGTTTTTATTTTCATTTCTCGAATGACTAAGGATGTGAAACATTTTCTCATATATTTATTTGCCATTTGTATTTCTTTATCTGAGAAGTGTGTATTCATCTCAGATGCCCATTTCTGAATTGGGTCTTTGAAGTTGGACAGGTACATGTTTTTTATTTCTTTGTATGTTCTAGATAGCAGTCCTTTGTCTGAGGGACAGTCAGCTAGGATTTTTTCCCAACTTGTGGGTTTTCTTTTTACTTTGCTGGTGATTTCTTTAGATGTACAAAAACTTTTCAGTAGGATGAGGTCCCAATTATTGATTCTTTGAAGTGTTTCCCTTGCAGTTTCATTTTTGTTCATGAACTCTCTGCCTACTCCTATGTCTTCAAGATTTTCACCTACTTTCTCTTCCAATAGCTTTAGAGTTTCTGTTTTAATGTTGAGGTGTGTGATCTATTTTGACCTCAGTTTGGTGCATGGTGATAGAATGGGGTCTATTTTCAGTTTTCGGCAAGAGGCAAGCCAGTTTTTCCAGCACCATTTATTAAACAGGCCTTCTTTTTTCCAGTGGGTTTGGTTGACCCCTTTGTCAAATATTAGGTAGCTGAGTGGGTTTTTCGTTATGGTTGCATCTTCCATTCTCTTCCATTGATCCTCAGGTCTGTTTTTTAGCCAGTACCAGGTTGATTTTATTACAGTAGCTTTGTAGTATAATTTCAGCTCAGGGATTGTGATTCCACCTGACTTGTCCTTATTGCCCAGGATTGCTTTTGCTATTCTGGGTCTTTTATGGTTCCAGATGAATTTGAGGCATATTTTCTCTAGATCTGTGAGCTATGCTAACGTTAGGTAGTTTAATGGGAATTGCATTGAATCTGTACAGCAGTTTTGGTAGTATGGCCATTTTTACAATGTTAGTTCTTCCTAACCATAAGCAGGGTATGTTTTTCCATTTATTGAGATCCTCTTCGATCTCCTTTCTCAGAGTACTGTAGTTTTCACTGAATAAACCTTTCACATTCTTTGTTAGATTGATTCCTAAGTATTTCAATTTCTTCCTTGCTATTGTAAAGGGTATGGTTTCCTCGATTTCTCTCTCAGTCTGTTTGTTGTTCATGTATAGGAATGCTATTGATTTTTGGGTGTTGACTTTGTATCCGGCTATGCTGCCAAATTTGTCAATTAATTCCAGGAGTTTTCTTGTGGAGTTTTTGGGGTCCTCCATGTATAGTACCATGTCTTCTGCAAATAGTGATAGTTTGACTTCTTCCTTTCCTATCCTTATTCCTTTTATTTCTCTCTCTTGTCTGATTGCTCTGGCTAGTGCTTCCAGAACTATGTTAAATAGGAGTGGTGACAATGGACATCCTTGTCTTGTTCCTCACTTTAAACTGAACGTTTTCAGTTTATGTCCATTTAGTATGATGTTGGCTGTTGGTTTGTTATAGATGGCTTTGATCAGATTGAGGTAGAGGGCATCTATTCCTATTTTTTCTAAGATTTTTAACATGATTGTATGTTGGACTTTATGGAAAGCCTTCTCTGCATCTATTGAGATGATCATGTGGTTTTTGTCTTTGACTGTATTGATATAGTATATTACATTAATTGATTTGCAAATGTTGAACCATCCCTGCATTCCTGGAATGAATCCTACCTGGTCGTGGTGTATAATTTTCCTTATGATTCGTTGTAATCTGTTTGCCAATATTTTGTTGAGTATCTTTGAATCTATGTTCATTAGAGAGATTGGCCTGTAGCTCTCTTTCTTGGTTGGGTCCCTCTCTGGTTTTGGTATCAGTATGATACTTGCCTCCAGAAATGTGTTGGGCAGAGTTGCTTCCTTTTCTATTTCGTTGAAGAGTTTGAGGAGAGTTGGCATTAGATCTTCTCTAAATGTTTTATAGAATTCTGCCGTGAATCCACCAGGGCCTGGGCTTTTCTTTGTTGGTAAATTTTTAAAACGTTTTCAATCTCATTAACTGATATTGGGTTGTTCAGGATTTTTACGTCTTCCTGATTCAATTTTGGCAATTTGTACCTTTCTAGGAATGTGTCCATTTCTTCTGTATTTTCTATCCTATGGGAATACAGATTTTCAAAGTAGGTATTAATGGTCTTTTGTATTTCTTTTGGATCTGTAGTGACTTCATCCTTTTCATTGCTTATTGCATGAATTTGAGATCTTTCCCTTCTTTTTTTGATAAGGTTGGCTAGGGGTTTATCAATTTTATTCTTTTGAAGAACCAACTCTTTGATTCACTAATTTTTTGTAGAGTTTTCTTCATCTCAATTGCATTAATTTCTGCCCTGAGTTTTATAATCTCCTCCCTTCTTTGGGCTCTTGGTTTGGCTTGTTGCTCTTTTTCTAAGAGTTTGAGGTGTATCATTAGGTTATTTATTTGCTCTCTTTCTATTTTCTTTGTA
>PVLD010017500.1:5293-41824 GCA_004027595.1 Dinomys branickii
TTTTTTTTTTTTTTTTTTTTTTTTTTTTTTTTTTTTTTTTTTTTTTTTTTTTTTTTTTTTTTTTTTTTTTTTTTTTTTTTTTTTTTTTTTTTTTTTTTTTTTTTTTTTTTTTTTTTTTTTTTTTTTTTTTTTTTTTTTTTTTCCTTTTTGAGACAGGGTCTCACTATACAGTTCAGGCTGGCCTTGAGCTCACTTTGTAGCCCAGGCTGGTCTTGAACTCGCAACAATCCTCCTGCCTTGGCCTCCCGAGGGCTGGGATTACAGGTGTGTGCCACCACACCCATCTTTTCTGCTCTTAAGCAACTAAAGAAGTTGTGCCTGATGATTTTTACATCTGTGCTGGCTCTAGTGTTTGTAATTACTTTCTTTTTCTTTTCACTATGGGTCATATTTTCTTGCTTCTTCACATGGATGGCTTGTTAAATTGTATGGACATTTTGTTATCAGATGCTGGATACATTTTTATTCTTGTATTTTTGTACTTGTATTTAATCTTCTATTTTTATTCTTGTATTTTTTACTTACATGCAGTGCATCTAAGTTGGATGAACAGCCTAGTGGGGTCTTGCTTTAAAGATTCATTAAGCAGAGGAAGAAAAAAAGGTTGTCCTCAACATTGAGGAACAATCTTTCTGTGAGCACTTCACCAAGTATTTTAAGTTTTCCAATTTGGCTGATTAGAACAAGATTTATTCCCAGCTCTATGCAATTAGGTGTATGCAAATCAGTAATTATTGCTAATCATTTTAAATAGTTCTCTTCCTAGCTTCCAGTGCTTTTCCCGCATGCTCTGAGCAGCACTTGGCTAAAGGTTGTAGGGAAGCTCAATCTGTGTCTCTGGCATTGTCTTGCATGCACTGTCTCAGTCACTTCCCCATCCCTGGGACAGAATACCCCACACCAACAGCTCATAGGATAAGAGATTTATTTTTGCTCGTAGTTTCAGTGGATTTACTCTGTGATCAGCCAGCTCCGAAGTATAAATGAGAATGGTCGAGGCGCATAGCAGGGAAAATAGGTTCATGTAGTGGCCAGGAGCAGAAAGGAAAAAGTGAATACAAGGAGGGAGATAAATCCTTGCAGGGCACACCCCAGAGACTGCCTCTAACTATTCTCCACCTCCTGATAGCAAACTCAGCTGCTGAGCCCATTAGGCAATACATCTCCCAGTGCCCTCAAGATCTGAGCACTTTCCAAAAGTCCCGTCCATGAGAACATGAGTTTGAGAGGGGCATTCTAGGTCAAACTCTAACATTTTGTTCCTGGTGACCAAAAGACTCATGTGACTTTCTTTACACAAAATGCATTTAGTCCATCTCTAAGAGTCTCCAAACTCTTAACAGTGCCAGCAGCGCTGCAAAGCGTAAGTCTAAAGTCTCCTTTGAGACTCAAGCCAAATTCTTAGCTATGAACCCCTGTAAAACATCAAAAAGAAGGTTAAACACTTCCCACATAGAAAGACATAGGGTAAACATTCCCATTCTAAAATGGAGAAATACAGGGATAGAAAGGAGTAGGACCAAATAAAATCTGAAACCCAGCACAACAAACATTAAATCCTCTAGCTCCATGTGCAGCACTCAGGGCAAGTTGTGGTGAGGTATGAACCCCAAATGGTTTGGGCAGCCCTGCCCCTATGGCATTGCTGGTTGCAACCCCCATGGCCTTTCCCTTGAGGTAGCTCCAGTCACTGCCACTCCCTGCTTACCTCAGCACACCATTCACCTTCCTATTACATCCAGCTTTCTGTGGTCTCTACTGCACTCTCAGCTTCATCCTCACAGCTTCACACGCTGCCCTCTCAGAGGCACAGTGCCTAGTCTCCCAAGCCTTCCAAAAGCCAGGTGGACACCTCCCTGACCCCACAGCTCTTGCATTCTGCATGTTTATAAAACCTACACAAGACAAACAACACCAAGGTTTTCGGCCAGCTGGTACAGTACAGTCTCCTTTTCAACATGGCTGCAGAGGCCCACGAGTGTCTGGATTAGATTGCTAAACTGTGGGAAAATCTTTGCTAATAGGCTCTGAAAGAGCTTGGCTCCGTGAGGCTATGTTCTCAAATCAGAATCTTTTATTTTTCCACCCTTAAGTCTATGAAGGGTGGGGTCTTGCTTATTCCTGAGATGCTCTCAAGGCATCTTTCCTATTGTTCTGATGTAAAATATCTGGCTTCATTTTAATGATAATACTTGTAGCAGCCAGGATCTGGATATCAACTTTACAGGCTTTGAATTTATAGGAGCTTCCTTTTTGGCCACCAGCAAAATTTTTCAAATTATTCTGCTCTGCTTTTCAGTCCTGATTCTCTTTGTAAATATGGTTACAAGCATCAAGCAGTACCAAGTCACAGCCTGAAAGTTTGGCTGCCTTGAAATTTACTCTGCCAGATTAATTAGTCCACCATTGTCTTAAGATCTCTCCCTATCATAAGCCATTGTATGAGGTTTAGCTTCCATGGTCTCTGCAGTTGTCAGATCTGTCATCTCTACTTACAGTCTGCCTGGTTCTATCATTATCTGTTCTGCAACCTGGAAATTCTTTTAAAGCAATAAACAGAGGCAGTAATAAACTTATGTGATTTATTTTATATCTCTTTGGGATCATGTCCTTAATTACCTGATATACTACATTTTAAGGATGCTCACTTTATTTTACTTTTTTACTTTATGTAACAATAAAATAAAATTCCATTAAAATGACAACAGAATAATAATAGTTAATATATTATGTATCATTATCTTCAAAGTAGTTCCTCATACATCAACAAAAAAGATTCTTACAGAAAATATACAGATATTAGCCCGAAACTCTAATATATTTTGTCCAGATTGTAAAATTTTTAGGAAGAAAAGTAAATGTGGTTCATTTATGCCATCTTGCTCAGAAGCAGAAATTTATTTATTACCTTCCTTATTTTTAATGGATCTAAGCATTTGCTAACCTGTATATTTTAATTGGTGTTTTATAATATTTATGTTTATATTGTATATTAATAGGTTCATGCTTACATCTGACACATACTTATTTGTTTTCTTTACATGTAATTCCTCAGTGTATTATTTTTCTTTCCTGCCTTTGGTTACTTAAACATCTCATAAGATTTCATTTTAATTTACATAAATGCTTTAAAATATATTGCTTTGTATGATTTTTTTAAGTTGTTCTAAGTATTGAAATATTCATTCATAGTTTACTATAGTATGATTGCAAATATAGCGTAGAAATCTCATTTGTACATGTCCCTTTATCAATCTCATGTTTAAAATGAAATTTACATGAGTATTTCTTTTGCCTTTACAGTTCAATACATAGGATCATGTTATAATTTTCAGTTCCACTTTGAATATAACTTAGAAGTCTCATGGTAGCAACAGTGCATTTACTCTTATTTCTACCTACTCTCCTATTGTTCCTTCGTTTCTATACTTCCCACACTTCTTTTGCTATTATTCCTTCTTACTGGAGAATTTCTTTAAATATTCTTTGGGTGTAGGTCTGCTGGTGACAAGTTACCTTCTTTTATCTTTCTTTGAAGATACTTTTATTTCCCTTTCATTCTTGAAGAACACTCCTCGCTGACATAGAATTCAAGATTGGAAGTTCTCTTTCAATGCTTGAAAAATATTGTGTCCCCGTTTTTGGTCTCCATCACTGCAGATGCTGCTGTCACTTGAACTGGTTTTCCCCTGTAGGTAATGTGCCATTACTGTCACAGTGCTTCTTTGTCTAGTTTTCAGGATTTTAACTGTAACTTGTATTGGTTTGGACTTCTTTGGATTTATTTTACTGAATGTTCACTTGACTTCTTAAATATGTGGGTTTGCAGTTCTCATAAAATTTGAGCAATACTAGCCATTAATTCTTCAATTACTTTTTTAGCCCAATCTCATTCTGCTCTTTTTTCTGGGACTCCAGAGTCATGAATGTTATGGCCATTGTCTTCATGGATTCTCAAGGAAACGTTTTTGTTTAAAGTGTCTTTACTCTTTGCTACTCTGATTGAATAATGTCTATTACTCTGTTGTGTTAGTTTACAAGGGCTTCCATAACAAAATTCTGCAGCATCAGTGGTTCAAACAAAAATATTGCTTTAAAGTTCTAAAGTCAGAAATCTGAAATCAAAATATTAATAGGAGTAGTTTCTGCTGAGGTCACTGAAGGAAGAATATTCTCTAGACCCCTCTCCTTACCTTGAGTATGACCATCTTGTGTACACATGGCATCCTCCTGGTTGATTTCTGTGTCCATGAATTCCCTTTCCATAAAAACACCAGTCATGGAATCTGAACCCACCCTAATAAAATTCAAATGTACTTTTTACTTAAATGTAAAACTCATTTTTACAATTAATCAATTTAACTACTTATCAAGAAACAAAGACTGAATATTGGACAGAGTGAGAAAGTAAGGCACCATAGGGGAGGGAATTCCATTTGAGAAGCAGATGGGATCAGAGCTCTGATGGAGAGAATTACTACATTGGCCCCAAATAAACACACTGTCATTCAATAATCTTTACAAAGTAACTCTCTTCAAATAACATCACATGCTAAGGTGCCAGACACTAGGATTTCAGCATGAAAATTTTGAAGGGGTGTAATTCAATGCAGATTACCTACCATCAAATTATGATTCATTCTTTTGTTCTACTATTGAGCTCTCCAGTGAGTTTTTAGCATTGGTTCCTATAGTTTTTCAGTTATGTAATTTTCATTTTCTTCCTTCTTATATCTTCTTTGGTATACGTGTTTGTTTCAAAAGGATTTCTATTTGCTTGTTGGATATTTGCTTTGACCTCTTGAGAAGCTCTGTCAGATCATTCCGTCACCTGAGGCACCTTGGTGATGTCAGCTGCTGTCTTCTCTCATTTGTGTTCTGCTTTTTGTTTTTGACTGTGGGTAAAACAATTTATATTCTGTTCTAGAATTAGGTGGGAAGATTCTGGCTTCTATTTAAATATTTTCCTCTTGCAGGCTATCACCATCACCTGATTGGATTGAGCAAGATGTTTCTGATCTACTTGGGTTCCAATGATGGTTTAGTCTTCAGAGGTTCTACATTACTATTTTGATTTGCTTTGTATAATTCTATAGGATTTCATACTAATACCTGATGGCTAACTCTGTACGTATGGATAGCATTTCCTATACCTGCCCTTTTGTTTTGGATGAAGGAAGAAGTCTCCAGCCTTCAGAGAAGAAAAGCTTTTCTTTCACGCTTAGCTGTTTGTTGGCAGTAGAATTCCTCTCTCAACCAGGGGTGAAATATGACTAGTATGTCTTCTGCCGCTGGGAGAGTATAGGCTTGGGTCACCTTAAACCACTGTATTGATTTTGTTACACTTCAACATAGTGCTGTTGCCTGGTGCTGGTCTCACTAGGAATTGCTTGAAAACAAGTATTTGTATCTTTGCATGGTTTTAATGGATATTTGATGCTGTTGTAAGGTATCAGGTAGGGGATGTTTTCTGAATATTCAGTTGTGAACTATTGGGAAGCTAAATTGTAAGAAGTCATAGATAGTGGTCAAAATTTTACCATTAAAGGTATTAAAGATTTCCTAAGAATGAATAAGATAGAGTTGTCTTCTTTCAGGAGGTTTTATTTTCTCCATCTCTTGGTGGTTCCAGTCAAATACATTTGCTATTTCACTAATAAAAATGTAAGCCAATATATCTTTTTATTCCCTAGGCATGAAATGCATTAAATATTTTATGAAAACTTTATAGAAATTTCTCTTGATTAGTAAGTGTTAGTGGCAAGGTTATTTCTTCTTAATTTAGAAATGTTCAATTTTGTCAAACCAACCAGAATTGTTAACAAGTTTCTGTTCACAATAATCAATGTGAAAATTTTTAAAAAGTCAGCCCTAATTAAGCAAAAAATGTCTCACCTGACAGCCACCAACACAAATGACTTTCGCTTTTAATTTCAACTTCATGAGATTGACTCATCTGTCACTGCCACTGCTTGGAATCTCATCAGGAAGAAAGGAATTTCAAGAGTTGTTATTAAAATCGTGTATGAGTTTATAATAGTTAGCATAGGTTTCATAAGGAAAGTCAGCATATTGCTTTCAGATGAGAGATTTTAGCATAAATAAATTATATATAAATCAATTATAAATATGTAAGTGCATTATTCATGCCACGCTTTCTGACAGTCTGTGGGAAAGTGCGTAAGGCGAGGTTACATTCCACTGCTCACAGTGTGGAATTAGAGATAACAAAGGCACATGTGAAATAATTAGCTGAAAGTCAGGGACACTGGCCTTCAGTAAGAATGGTTCTGAGGTGGCAAGCCACTGGCACATGTGCTGCAGCAGGCACACGGAGCCCTCTCTGTCATTGCGTGAGCCAAATCGCCCCAGCAGCCGAGTACTGGGTAGTGAGACTGAATTATGGTGTTGGGTCCTGGCACATGATAATAAATATCTGGGTTTGGGGTTAGAGTTTAGGCACTTGCTCTCTAAAAGGTTTGTCATCACTGGTCTAATGAACGAGACCCTAAGTAAATGTGGGTTGGAGAAACCAAGAGAAGCTTTTTAGAAAATAGGAATGTGAGTTGGTATTCAAAAGAAGTTTGGGAATAACATAAGGGAGATAAGAATTTTTTTTCTTTTTCCCAAAAGAAAGGTGACAGATCAGACTGAGGTGGAAAGGGAAGGAATCTTTCAGATCTTTCCTAAGTGGGAGAAAGGAGCATGCACAGGAAAGTGGTGGAAGTCTAGGCAAGAGAGGTAGGTAAGTAGGAAGACAGGTGGAGAACCTCTTGGTGTCCTAAAAGAAAGCAGTGATCCTGTTTATCAGTATGTAAGTTCCTTGGAGATGAGAATTTATCTTTCTGGTTTCTCCAACCCCAATATCTGGCCCTCAAGACTTTTATAAATCAGATCAATAAAGAACAATGGAGAAACCAAGTGTAATTCCTTCCAGTTTCCTGGGTAAAACTATTACTGTTCTCTTTCTCTCCTTTTATCTCCTCCAAATACTCTAATTCTCGTTGACTTGAGCCTAGCCTTCCATGCAGTTATATTGCACTGCATATGCAAATAAATCTACTTTTAAGTGAGAGGAGCCTAGTCAAAAGCAGCTTTTGTTAGGATTATGAGACAAAATCTCCCTTCTGCATTTCTAAAATATGTTTCTATTTTTCTTTATGACCCATTTCCATGATGATTTTTATTTTATCTCTTTTTTTCCCCCAGCAAATCCTTGTTCCAAAAACCCAGACTTAAAATAGATTATTTTTATTGTAAAGTTTTTACTTAGATTTTTAGTGATAGGCGAGCAACATATGGTACCTACCGAAATAGCCTTTCTGAATATCATTTCTACTATATATATATAACAGAAAACACAGAATTGTCCATGTACTCCCACCTTCCCAGAGTGGTACATGCCTTACAAATGTTGAGTCTACATGACATATCATTGTTACCCAAACTTCATACCTTAATGCAAGATTTTAATCTTGGGGTTACACAGTCTATGGATTTGAATCAATGTATGATATGTATTTCCCACTATAGTACCATCCAAAATGGTACCACCACTCTAACAATCCTTTGTGTTCTACCTTCCCATCCTTCCCTGAATGTTCAGCACATGTCAACCACTGATATGTTTTTGTCAATTTATATTGTCTTTTTAATAATGTCACATTTTTTGTTGGAACCAAACCTTATGTAGCCTTTGCAGATTAGTTTCTTTTACTTCATAATATGCATTTCATTTTCCTCCATGTCTTTTCATGACTTGATAGTCATTTCCTTTTAGTTCCAGATAATGTTTCATTTTCTAAAAGTACCACAGCTTATCCATTCACCTGAAGAATATCTCTTTTGCTTCCATATTTTGGTAATTGTGAATGAACTTGCTTTAAATGTCTATGTTCAGGCATTTTTTTTATGGCCCTGAGTTTTACTTCAGTTGGTAAATGTCAAGGAGCATGACTATGAAATTTTATGGTGTGAATTTTTAAAGGAATAGTCTACCTATCTTCCAATGTGAATTCTAATGATAGTTACGATTTGGGGTGACAGCAATGTGTCAGTGTAAATTCATAAAATGTTGATACAATAGAACCTCTGTACATGTGCAAACAGGCGTACTGTGAGCACCAACCCTCCATACCTTCCACTCAATTTTGGCATGAAACTAAAAGTGCTCTTTAAAAATAAAATGTATAAAAAAAAACAATCAGAAGTAGGCAGAGACTTTTAGAAAAATAACCTATAAAACACCTACAGCATCTTGAAGTCGGGAACATGATTTATCTTCTGACCCTCCAGCCAGCCAAGTGCCTGATGGTTATCTGGGAAACAGAACATACAGTTTTCATTCCCTTTGTATCTGCTTTCTCCTCTTTGGTTAATAGTGTCATGTGGTTCTCTCAGTACCCAGTGCTGGTAAATCTTGTCTTAGAGTAGTTGATTTTTCCCTTTCAAACTGTTACCTCATTGCTAATTCTATCTCAAGAAATAATTGATCCACTTAGTTTAGTCAAATACCAATCAAATTAGTCATTTGTAAGTGGTATGCACAAAGTACTGTTTGGATAGCAACATTTAGATCTAGGTATAGACATAAGCCTAAGTCTGAACAAGCACTGGCCCCGCCTAGGTGTGGAAATAACAAAATGCTGTGGGATACGTAAGCCGTCATCAAATCATCGTTATTCTTTACCATTGTTTTGAGGCTAAACCATTAAGTTAATTTGGATTTAATTTGAAATAACTGCTTTCATCGAGCTTATTTTATAACCTAACCACATAGGCTCATCTTCTTTTGTCTTCTGTTGCCATAGGAACAAATAAATACGTTAATGCAATTGTCTGGGCATGATGCAAGTAATTTATTTGATGCATTATTTTACATTTTTGAATGAAATAAATTTTAAACCAAAGGACCAGATTTTTCCTACCATCTTTAAATATAACTTTTTATCCCATCTCTCATTATTTTTAGAAATATTTGGAAAATTTAACTTTGATTCACTATCATAATGTTAACACTGAATGGAAATTTATATTTTTTCTTTTTCATGAATCTCATAGTAACCAAATTACTGTTCTGTGGTGTCCCTTTCTAAATACTACAGGTACAAAAATGTGAGGAACTTTCTCTCAACAAAATCATGGCAAATGCCCACTATACAGTAAATCTCCAGTGGGCTTAGTAGTGTAAATAAATCCTCCTCTAAGCTTCAAGACAAATTCAAAAACCTGGAATTAATACTGATATCTGTTTTCTGAGAAGGACAACAGTTCCAAAGTCTGCTTTGTGAATCTTGCATTCAAATAGAGTGGGTCAATCTTATAAAGGAAGAGCTACCTAAGGGTATGAGCAGCCCCAGGCAGCCTTATCCTATCTTTAAAGATCAAGTTAGAGAGAGGAGAGGAAGAGCAATGGTAGGGCTATTTTTAATAATTTTAAAAAATCAAAAGGACTTGTGCTTACTTGTAATAAATCTGCATGACCAGAAACTACAAGTAGAGTGTTTAAGAGTGTAGGATCTAAGGTCACACTTCCTGGTGGGTTTGTAGCCCAGATGGCCCCTTTTTAGCTACGGAAGTTTTAACAAGTTGCGTCACCTCTCCAAATATCAATTGCCTCCTTTAGAAAAGATGTTTCTAAGTGTTTTCAGAAGATTGGATGAAAGTGAAATGCATAGGAAATGTTTATCACAGTGCCTGCACTTAAGAAGAATTCAGCTAACTTTAGTGATCATGACTATTATTAAACAGACTATTAAACTGTATGCTGTTCATTGGAATTCCATAAGCTTTGGTGATAAGAATATTTCTGTCATTGTCAGCAGACTCTATGGCTAGCAATTAAGATGACTTTAATGAAAATGAGTTAATTCATGTCATTGTGTTTAATGAGATATCTAAAAGCAAAATGTTCCAAACTAAAAATGATAGCAGCAAAGTGAAAGAGAAAGGGGAGATCCTGAGTTATGATAAGATTAGGATCTTCGTTGAGTGCAGGAGAGGGTCTGAGGTCCGGGAGAGCATTTGGGCAGGAGCAGTGGGACTCCCATCCTCACGGCTTCATCTTTCACCAGCCTCCATCCCCCAGGCTCTGCCCTTCAGCCACACTGGCCTTCTTTAAGTTCTTCTAAAACATTATTTTTGTCCACTCTGAGTCTTTGTACATGCTGTTCCTTCAGGCTGGAACATTCTCAGCAGCATCTTTATTGGACTAAACCTTCAGCTATCAATTAAAATACTTTCTTCCAGAAGTCTCCTTGACAGACTGGACAAACTCTCTTACACCCCTGCACAACTTTGTCTAAGTCACAGATCCAACAAGTTGTGAGGGCAGGATTTGACCCTGAACTCTTAAAAGGGAAGCAGTTTCGCAAATCATGGCTGTTAGTATTGGCAATTATATGCCAAGCATTGAGATTAAATGCTAGGGATTTTGAAACTGCCATGTCTCAGACCTTGATCTTGGGGGAGCTTGCGGTTAGGTAAGGGGTTCAGGCAAAAACATGAACAGGCTGCGCTAGTGATTGAACTAGTGAGATGAACAACACGGTGGGATGTATGACAGACTGCCTGGAAGGACCGCTCACTCATAGACATTTTAATCCAGTGTGCACCTGCATAGCCACAGGCAGGCAAATAAGAATTTGTGGTACTTGGATCATTTCTGTTCCTGGGTTAACAGGAGGAAAATTAACCCTCAGGCTCCCCCTAAAGGTTCTTTTCCTTGGTGTGTGCTTAGTCTTTTCTTGGACAAAAGATATTCTGCTTGAATTTAAAAGTAGAGAAAATGAACTTGAGCCTGTGAAAACGTATGGTATAATTTTAAGTTATTAGAACATTATTAATGTGCAGGGGAATATTTCCAAAGTGTTCTGCTCAGCCTTTGATTCAAAGAAAAATCATTTTATTAACCTGTTTAGTATTTTCTCTCTAAAAAGTGGCTAATTTTCACTTTTTATGTTTTACCATTTTCAGAGACTCTAGAAAAGAGGATACTTGTTATCCACTTTGCAAAACATGGTTGTATTTGCCTTTTTCATTCTTTGTTTTTGGTTCCAGAAATGTTTTCTACATAACCCAGTAGCATGTTTTGGTGGTACCAGCAGAATGACTGTGGTTATTTTTCCCTCTTTTAGGATTTACTAAACATGTGTAGGCTGACAGGTCTCTGAGATAGCAGTAGATTTTTTAATTTAAGACACTTAAAAACTTAAAATTCATTGGTAGTTTGTTGGCCAAGCAATATGGAATGATTAACAAAACATGGAAGATATGGGTTTGACCTTTTGACTGTCACTGGCTACTAATGTTTATTATGCAGGTCCTATGTCCTGGACAACTGTACTTAGCTCTGGAGATTCAAAAATTTACATGACAACATTACTCTTGGCTTTTATAGAATTCATATTCCAAGCTATGGGAAAGAGCTTAGCTTTTTGAGGAGCTAAACAATTGTTTTGGGGTGAAAAGGTTGGGGAATGGCTCAGAGTGAAGCCAGAGTGAAGCCTGCATGGTAGAGTGTATTCAGTGTGGCAGAGACGTGCTGTATTGTACACACAGTAGGGAGAAGCCATCTGCAAACCGGTTGTTCCCATTCAGACGTTACTGACGGTGAGAAACAATCTAGATGAAGTAGCTCACATAAAGAGGACTATCGTCAGGGAAAAAAGAGATGCCTAAAGGAAATCAGGTAGCAACAAGACTGGATAGGCCTTACTGGAACTGAAACTGGGAAGTCAGAAGAAAGCCATTTCTACTAGTAGGTTTCACACTTCTGTCCAGTCTTCACAAATTGCCCTTCTCTGATTATCCTTATTGTACCAGTCTTACCACGGGAACCTTAGTCCAGAGTCTAGGTGACCAGCTACTGTCAGCCAGCTACTCAGAGCTTCATGTCTTAGCTCCAAGTTCTCACTTTCCTAAAGTGAAACTGAGTGAGTGTCATCTCGTCTTCTTCTGGGTAGAGTGCTTTATAGAAAACATTGTTATGGGACTTCTAAAAGGTTTCCCAGGTAAGTTGTCCATCCATTTTTGACCTGGGCTACTATAGGAGGCAGGGTGGGATTGCCTGAGACCATCTTAATTTTTGCTCCTCAGTTATGGGGGCCAATAATACAGGGAAAGACAACTTATTATAGTCCTTTGTAGAAATATGAAAACTTTGCCCTGTCAGCTTCACATAGTTTAATAAGGATCAAATGACAGAGTTGTGAAGGTCAATAGACCTTTTCTAGCTCACTGTTGGAGCACTATAAGTAATATATATAAGGAATTATATCATGGTATACAAAAAGTCTTAGAAATTATATACAGAGAAAATTATCCCAACTATTTCCAGCCATAATGCCAAATGCCAGCTCTCAAGAAAATATATCATAGTACACAAAAAGTCTGAAAGGTAACACAGAGAGAAAATTATCCTAACCATTTATCACCCATAATCTCTCAAAAACAGCTCACTGGATGGTCATAAATACAAGTCATTAAAGTGATCATTAATTTTCCAAATTCTAGTTGGAAGTAATTTTCAACTGTACTGTATGATCTTTTTAAAAACCGATAACATCATTTCAGCAATATGATAAGATAGTAACAGGCGAAATACAGCTTAGTATTTAGGACATGTTCTTACAAAAGGGAAGAGAAGTCAGTGATGTCCTTAAAGAGATGAACTTTTTCTTGATGAGAGATCGTTCTCCTAACAAAGAGGAGATACTAGCTATTTTTCTGTCAAGGAAGTGGTTCTGCAAGCTGAACAACCTTCTTAGTGTGGGACATCATCACTGGAACACATCTTTTATAAGAACATTTCAATGAATATTTTTAATGATCTCATCAAGGCAGAGAAACTGGAAGCAGAGTTTGTGCAACATAGAGCTGCCAAGATGCTAAGCATTCTTCCGGAAAAACTGATGTACAACAAGACAAAATTTAATAGGTCACTCACTAAATAGTGTTCTTTCTTTGATCTATTTCTTTGGTTTGGGCCACACTTTGTAATATCCTATCATGACATGATAGAAGAAACCATGTACTCAGAAACTGTAACATCTTATCTATGGAACCAGGATCAAGTGACCCAGCTTTAATCTGTTTTATGTTTTAGTAGAAAGTTAGGTGCTGTTTCATATTGTCTAGAATTTTGATTAGGTCAGAAACAAAGACTACGAAATGTTCATATATGTTTTAAAATGAACCACACACCACGTATATACAAGTTGCCAAGAAGTAGTTTAAAAATATCCCAGTTCATCAGCTACTTAAGAACATAAGAGGAAGAATTCCTTTGAAAAAGAGGGGAATGGAAGAGCCCTCCCACACACACGCTGTCTACCCACCTCTTGGAAAAAGGAATGATTCCAGGAGGGGAGCTAAAGCCCTCACCCTACCTGGGTTTTTCGAGCCAGGCTTTCAAGATTACTAAGGGACTACTCTTGAATGTGGGGAGAGAGTTTAAACTCAATGTCTGTGTCTTCTTCCAGACCTTTTGAAAAATAAGGCCTCTGCTGTTACCTAAATATATTTCCTTTTCAGACAGTTTCATCTCCTCCCCTGCTTCATGTTTTTCTGTAGCATCTGTCACTTTCTAAGTCATTATTTAGTAAATGTTTCCTCCCAAGTGAATTGTCTCAGAGTAGGGTCCTTGTTTAGTTCATCACTGTAACCCAAGTAATTTGAACCATACTCAGCAAGTGGTAGGGGTTCAGAACATCCCCAAAGTGAGTTAGTTGAGAGGAACTGCATATGTCTCTTTGATCTGGGAGAATACCGAACACCTGACTCCTTGAAAGAGACAAACTGGCTAGAGAGGCTTTGAGGACAGGCTCTGAGCACGGTTTGCAGGGACAATCAGATCAAAACTATGGCCCAAGTGCATACAAAGAGTAGCCTTGAAGTCAGAGCAGGGCCTGAGAAGGCGTGGCTAGCAGCCAGAGGGGGTCTAGTACCAGAAAACACACAGCTGGAACAGCAGGCAGGGAAAACCCTCTGAGCTAGTGCTAGGTATCTGCCACAGCCAGTGGACCCAAAGCCAGATTAAAAGTGCCCCAAGTGGAGAGCTTTTCCTACTCCCTTCTCTTCTGTCTTGCTCCAATTTCTAGGGAAAGGGAGCCAGATCTGTGACCAGGGCAGAGGTAGAAGGCAGAGCAAGAGGGTAGCAAGGATGCTAAATTAATCACCACCTTCCTCCCACTGTAGGTTCTCAAGCCTGAGCATGAACCTAGCCCAGGGTAAGTTATTTTAAATCTATTAAGAGAGTAAAGATTTGTTATTAGAAAACATTAAACTTTTAAAAGAAAAAGCCTCCCACAGAGAAGACTTGTTATATGTAAAAATTACAGGAAAAGATAGGAAATGAGTTGGAAGTTTCATTGAAGTTTAATTACAAAGTGCAGGTTTCAACGGCATTGCTAGGGAAGGGCTAATTTCCTTCCTCTTTGCACCTGAGGTAGTTCTTCCAATAAGCCTCATATGTGTGAAATAAAGGGGATAAACTGTCTAAATAGTCCAGCATGCCATTTGGCACTTCGGGGCTGGGGATATAGCTCAGTGGAATAAGCGCCTGCCTAGCTAAGCGCAGGGTCCTGAGTTCGATCCCCAGTACCGCCAAAAAAAAAAGAAAAAGACTAAAGACAACAGTCAAGCTCATTTTAGCGCCTGCCCAGCAAGCGCAGGGTCCTGAGTTCAATCCCCAGTACCGCCAAAAAAAAAAAGAAATGATGCCATTTGGCACTTAGCAGACCCCCAACATATGTTTGTGGTTGATGGTACCATCAAGTCCTGTAGTGTTCCAGACATAGATCTGCAGTCCCTTGTCACATGTCCCTACTGGGTTTGAATGTTTTTACCTGCATCTTCCACTGGCATTTCCAGTAACTACATATCTTTCTCCCTTCCAATTTGTATGCTTTACAAGATAGACAAAATTATCAATGATTTATTAAAATCCCAGGCAACTTCTAAGCCCTTTGCATGCATGATTTTATCAATCCTTGCCACAGCCTGAAGAGGTCATTAAGAGTACAACTGTAAGGTTTTCCAGAGCCAGTTCACTCAGCTGGTGTCAGATGTAAGGCCGAAATGCAGGACAAAACACCAAGCCAAAGAAACTAGCTGGGGCTGCCCATTCAACATCAGGGAGGAATCAAGCACACAGTTGAAAAACGTATCCACCCCCTACTGCACATCTTGTCTGCAGATCCTTTTTCTTTGTGAAATCAGAGCAGCTAATGCAAGTTCCCTTCGCTGTCCTCCTTGCATGGAAAGTAGGGTTTACACTCATCCCATGTCTGTAAGATGAAAACCAGCCTTTGTCGAACAGCTGGTAAAACTATGCTTCAAATAAAAAGCCTTGAATCTCAGTTACTGAATGTAAAGGTACAGGCAAAAATATCAGCAAGAATGCCTTTGTCCATTTTTAATTAAACCTATCTCCAGATCCTCTGTCTTATTCATCCCACTTGAATGAATGTTTATGGAATGAATCAGCAGGCAAGATCTGCTTGCTTTTGCCTTGATTGAAAAGCTCCATGATCAGACCCAGCCCCTGCAACTAACAACCACCAGGTGACTAACTCCTATAAGTAAACAGATCACATGGTTTAGCTGCTGGTGCACACAGGGCTTAATAACCTTTACACACCTCACATATTTTGTTATGTGTATCCCCCTTCTTACAAGCTCCTCGGTGGACCTCCCCAATTAGTGCAAGCTGAATTAATGAGGTGCTCTTCAAGTGCATAAACTCTCCCACAGAATGAGAAAGTTCATGGAGAAATATTTCCATGGCATTAACAAGGGTACAAGCATTTTTTTCCTTATAGTGCTGCTTACTTACTACCTACCTGATAAAAGGACTTCCATTATGATTTGGCCATATGTGGGTATGTGGAATTTTATTAGCTTTTCATTTGTAAGTAAACTGCTTCCCTGGACATAGGTGCACTCATAAATATAATAAGAACATCCTTAGGGAGAACCTGAACAAATCAGATTTGTATTTGCTTATTATTTAGAGATTTATTGCTCACATGGTTAGGGAGATACTGGATCACAGTATGATTTGAAACTTCTTTGCCAGTGAATGGGGATTTATATCTTTTCCAATTTTTCCTTTGACCCAGGCCATGGAGATTAGATTTGGTTTCATGAACTACTGAGGCTCATCCTTTCCTGCCTGAAATCAGAATGCTCATAAAGCAACACAAAGAGGCCTGGCAGTGTATATCAATATAAGGGGGTACAAATCTGGCGAAGACGGAGACTTGGCCTCTCGTTGGCTTTTGCGTACCCTGCCGTGGTGATTAGGAGGAACAGCATAATTGCTAATCCCCTGCACATGATCTGTGCTGTGTTTCCTATCACCCAAATAATTGTGTTCAGAATTCATTTCAGGGAAAACACATAGGGAATTGCTTTCTGGATTTTAGCATACATCATGTCCAGGTCTCTCCGAAAACTCCTTTCAAATCTAGCTGCTCTGAATATTTCATGGTTGTATATATTTAATTAATTTACACTGCCTTTCTGGCATCCTTCTTAATGTGTTCATGACAGTTATTCTGTTAGGCAACCACCAGCTGGTGACGTCAGTGGTAGAATCCAGGCATGCTAGAAGGCCCCGTGGCACTTGGCTGACAAAGAGAGTTACTCTTTGCTGAGCCCTCTCTCTGCAGTATGCAGAGGTGGTTCTCGGGTATGTTCACCTGTTCCTTATCATAGCCAAGTCAGGTGTGTGATCATCCACAATTTGTTGAGGGTGGAACTGTGCCTCTGTTTGCACAAATTTCTTTAACAAGTTCACATACTGGATCACTGGCAGAGCTAGGATTCTGACCCAAATTTGTGGACCCCCCCCTCAAGATCCACCATGGAATTTTCACCTGTTAAAACCTACTAAGGATTCTGAATCTCTGAGCTTCACTTTTTTCTTTTTGTACAAGTGGGAAAATAATACTTGTGCTGTTTATTTTCCTGGGTCAACACAGAAAGCAATTTTTAAAATACCGAAGAAAATGCTTTGTAAGCTTTTTAGTGCTACAAATACAGGATGTATTAGTCAGGTAAAACCAGACTGAGTAAACATAATCTCCAAAGCACCATCTTTGAGCACTGACAATCTGGAATCTTTATGGCTGATCAAGGTAGGAAGACTGAAAGGAGATATAAGTGCCAGCTAAACTTAACATCTTCTTCCACATGTAGCACTGCCTATATCCTGACTTAAAATAAAATCATTTTCCTTGAGATCAAATTTTTATGCTTAGTGTTGCCAGTTGCATTGTTGATCTGAATGATTCTTTTTAGGTCTCTCCATATATGTAAACAAAAATCTCTTAATTATCCATTTATACAAAAGGACCAATTGTTCCTTGAAACTTTTGTAATACAATATATGACTGAAAGTATTATGCAGATCAGGACTAGTGACACTTTAAGCTTCCCTCATTAAAAAAAATTATATCATAAGTAGGGCACGAGTTTTGGGCTATTATCATTTGGAAGAGCACTGTTCCTGTCCACCCCCTCTTGTACTCCATTAGAATCCATAAAACATGAGCAAGCCACGTAATTCCCTGCTTAAACTCTATCCCTTCTCAAACCACATTTCTTTTTAACACACTCATCAAGACACAGAGTCGAATTCTAGATATTTCCTTGGCCTTTGTTTTGAACAGTAAACTGTCCAGCTTTTGAAGTTTTAAAATAAGTGATAATGCTGCGAAAAGGAGCAAATGGGGTAGAAGCAGCGTGGCTTCACATAGAAATGACTTGTTGGATTTGTGTGTGTCTTGGTTACTTTTCTCTCGTTGCTGAGACAAAATACCCAACACCCAAAATAAAGGAAGGAAAGGTTTATTTAGCTTACAGTTTGCGGAGGTTTCAGTCTATACTTGGCTGGTTCTGAGGCAGAATGGCAAATGGCAGAGGGTAAATGTTCATGGCAGCAGAGCACAGCAAAAGCAACCAGCAATAGGGAAGAATGGCAGGCAAGCAGCCTCTTTCTCTCCCTTACCTTGTAAACAGCCTACCCCCGCCCAGGGGGCGTGTAGCTCTCACACAGTGTCCATGCCCTCCTCTTCCACAAGTTCAGGATGTGTACAAAGTTAGCACCCTGGCTTCCTGCTGAATCACTCAGCCAAACCTCTAGGCTCCCCAAGTTGACACAATATATCAACCATAATAGTGTGTCTGTTGATGCTCTCTGCAAGCACTCAGAGTTAGAAATGTTTTGGAAGAGAAAGGAGGGTAAGCATGGGCTGAGGTGTTTCAGAGAACAGCTTATTCATTGGAAGTGAACCGGACTCATCACTGGCCATAGCCCTCCTGCTACTCTCACATCCTGGGTTGACTACAGCCACATGATCACCACGCGGCTCAATACAAGGAAACTAACAGGGACAAAGGAGCAAACCTACTGTGAAGAGGAAGGTTTGATTCTAAAGTACAAGAAATTTTAAAATACTATTATTGGAACTATCACACCAATACATATGAAAGTACAATGAATAATTTCTGGAAGGAATCAAGAAAATAAGAGAAAACCTGAGTAGACCTATACATATGAATAGACTTTTTATGGAGGATGACTCCAGAGTTCGCCTCTAGGATTTGTGTGCATTTTATTCAAAGAACTCAGGTAAAAAAGTGCTAAAGACTTAGCTCCTGTTTCCTAAAAATCTGGAGACATCTGGAGAGAGAATGGGTAGCACACACATCTTGACATGGAATGGAAAGACATTATTTGGAATAATCTCCTGGTAAACCTGGGTGAAAGTTTCCAAATCAATAGTTATTATAGCAGTAACAACTACTATGATTAAAATAGTATCAATTAATGAGTACTTGCTATAATTCAGATATTTTATATGCATCATTCCATTTGTTATAGACATGAAGCATCAAGAAATGAGCAGTATTCCTACTTTACAGATGGGAAACGGATACTGAAGGAAATGCAGGAATTTTCTAAAAGTTATCTTGATAGTGATTGGTGTTTCTCAGCCCAGGTTTGAGCTAACTTAGAGTTTGGGGCTGGATGATCTCATGAAGGGCAATGTTCTCTTATTACCATAGGAAGAGAGAAAGAACACACCAAATAAAATCTTTGGTGTGAGGCTCAAGAAAGAAAATGCATTTAATCAGTTTTTATGACAGAAAGCTTTTTAATAATTTTACTGAGGATTGTTGTGTATCATTGCTACTATACCTGCAGTGTAATTTCACTTCAATGTGATTAACTTTTACAGAGCGCAGTGAGTAAGATTATGTTTTCTCCCTCCAGGGTGCAGTTCATACTAACTTTATTGTTCTCCTTTACATTTTTTGTCACTAGGCTTTTCTTATGCCTCATCACTTAGATTATAAATTCTAAAGGCTTCAGGTGGGTCTTTATTTTGACTGAAAATATTTAATTGATTAATTATTACTGCATTTGGAAATGCAAGGTCCATGAACTATCCATCACTGCTTCTCCAATGCCTGCCTCCCAGCACAGCGCACAACAGGTCCCACCAAATATGGAGCGACTACTCTGAATGCCTGCCATTATGCTGAGCTTGAAAAATTCTAGTTGACCTGCCTTCTCAGGACTGAAAAAGATTGAGTCCTAAATGCTAGAGAAACTTGATTTTTCCCCAAGAGAGAGGGCCATCTGTCTCTTTCTCCGTCACCAAGTTCGGTTTCTTCAAATATACAACCACCTACAGAGAGCAAAGACAAGCTCCAGCATGTCTTCCAGAACTTGGGGAACAGGCCTAGAGCATGCCAAACAGGAAATGAGGTGCGATGTTGCCTGCAGCAAGAATACAAAGAGAGTGAATAAAGTGTTGTTTCTCAGTATTCTCAAAAATATTTCTTTACGTTTTTGCATCCCAGGTGGTTGATCAGAAAGTGCTTCAAGGTAGGGATTCTGCAGCTAATACTGCACCTTGCCTTAAAGAGGCACTGAATAAATATATATTGAAATGAAATGGAAATATTCACCCAGTACTTACTGGGAACCCATATTAGGCTGGATTGGTCTCTCTGACATGTCATTGCTTAGTAAGATTGGCTCAAGTGTATGGGAGATCACTGCAAATATAGAAAGAAATTTTGGATGTGAAGTGAATTTGAATTAAAGTTTTATAAACGAAAGATGATAGGGAAGCTTTGGCAGATAGGTCAAATAAGGACTCTAACTTGACAAACCTCTTGCACTCTGGAATGAAAATCTACCATGTTGAATTTTATACCCTCCTCGCGTCCTTCCTGACTGTCTTCTGTGTTTTTCCTCCCCGGCTCAATGGAGCCTAATGGGTTGTGAAGCATTTTGACTTCCTGGGAAGAAGAATGCTCACATTTTTAAATGCCTTTCTTTTTAATTCAAAGAGGATGAGCAAATTATACATGAGACCATGCAAGCATAAAAATGAGATGGGAAGATAAAATAAGAAGGGATGGAAGGTAGCAGAAACAAGGTTAGAAGCCATCTGTTCAAGGAAAGGGACATTTCTTGCAGGAAAGAAAAAAACACCAGGGGGATCTGATGGGTATGGAATGCCACATTTTGGTGGAGCTGATTTACTTCTAGATGAGGAAATTTACTCTTTTTTCATTCTGAAAGGTACTTCTCCCAAGACTTGCCTCTTCCTTCTGGAGGAGCTTGTATACACACATGAGTGCGCGCACACACACACACACACACACACACACACACACGTATGTGCATGCACATACACAGAGACACACACCCCACCCAAAATCAGATCAGGTGAGAACCCTAGATGAGTCCAGATACTACAAAATGTGTGTTCATGCCCATGTGTTATAGAAAATAAAAAGAATAATAAGTGACATTTTGTAAAATGTAATTTTCCAAAAATTACACTAAATATAAAAGCAAAACATTACTAGAAATCTTTCTTTAGCCTGCAATAACTTTTTCTATTTCCCATACTCTTACTTTTCTAGCACCCCAATTCTGTGTTCAGCTTACCTATTGGAGATTCCTTAGCTAAAGTATTTTGCTCTGTGTTCTTTACCCCACTTTTCTATTTAACGTAGAAGGTCATCTATGCAAGTTACTTCCTAATTTTATTTACTAAGGGGTTCATCTCTTTCCTCCATCCTGCGTTTTATTTTCCTCTCATGCTTAAGGCAAATTGAAAATTATCTTTATTTTAAAAGACTTCATGCCTTAAGGGTTGGGTTATTCTTTTCATTTAAAAAAAACAGCTATGTCTTCAGTATGAAAATATTCCAAAATACAAAGATGAAGCATTCTCTTTAAGTTAGAATTATTTCTCCTTGGCTCATCGTTGGAGCACACACAGAATCAATTTTCTTTTATTAAGTTCATGAGCATATATGTGACTGAAACAGATTGGTTTTTGTTCAGCATCATCTTATGAAGGTCTAAGTCATCCCAAGTGAAAGGTAAGTGAGAGCTGATTCTATATTAGATTTTCAGATGTTGGAAAAAGCCAAATCCTGTCAGTTCCAGCTGAATAAGGCTGAAGGAAAATTGTCTCATTCTAACTGAAGGAGATTCTGTTCAGGTAGAGAAATAGCCTTTTTTCCACAGCACTTTCACTGCCCACAGAGTGGTAGCCTTCTCTGGCTTAAGAAGATAGCTTTCTTGAAGCAAAGTGAAGTACTTGGTCATTTTCCCCAAAGTACCCCTAATTCCTCAATGTACTCAAGGAGTTTATGTGAAGCCAATTGTCTGTCTGCTGAGATGAAAGCTCTGTATTACATTCCCATTGAAAATGAAAAAACGCTATTATGGTTCAGGTCCTCCAAAAAGCAGAGATCGAGGCGGAATGAAATGGCAAGAATTGCGTTAGGAGAAATGTTTGTATAGAAGGAAGATGAGTAAGGAGCTGGAGAAAGTTGAAAAGGCATCAGTTTTCCATGCAAGGACGGCTCCAGTGGAGGGAGAGGGGAGAGACGGGGTTAGACGAAGCAGATAGAACTGCTCTGTACTCTAAGGTGGTAGGGAGTCTTCGAACCAAAGTTGGTCAAGAAAGTCTCCCTTTCTTGTAGGAATAGGTCAGCTACATGTTCCCACTGCCTTCAGCCTTCAGCACGACCTCAACTCAGATTCTGCAATAGATTCAAAAGTATCTGTGGCACTCAGTAATTAAATGCCATGTAGTAAGAGGCCCTTGAGACATATCCACGTGACTTCACATGACCTCCGCAATCCACACCTTGTATTTCTCCACACAGGCTCAAGGAGAAATTCCTCTAGCATTCCATAGGGCTTTCTCTCTAAAGGACATTCATGAAGGACCTTACTGAAAAGCCATTGCTGACCTTGGAAGCGCAGCTGATACTGCTCCCTCTTCTATGATACTCATTCTAAATTTCTCTCATTGGAGATGTTACCTCAGTGAGTTATGGTGGCTTATCTGATGGTATGATCAAGAGCTTTATTCCTGACCTGCCTGGAAACTGGATTCCATGCCTTCTCAGTCTAAGGATTTTGCCTGTATCTGTTCTCAGCTAACAGGCAATGCTAGGCGGTTCCCTGTGGGCCACTTGGATGCCCTTATATCCTCCCCTCCACACCTCCATTATGTAAAGCAGCCCTCGCTCCTGCTGATCAAACAACTACTCCTGCACATGGTGTTTTCTCTTGTCACTTGCTGTCTCTGGATATAAGGAATTAAAAATGCCCAGGTGGCAGCCATTTCTTGTAGTTCCATGGTACCTTCTCTGTGTTCCATTTACAGAGTTTGTCCCCGTTAGGACCAGATCTTCCAACCCTGAAGAGCTCAAGATGGCAGAGACAAGAGCTCCTGGGAGATAATACACGAGGACACTGCTTCCACCCCTCATTTCCTGGGCTTTTGCATCCTTCTGATTAGAGGCAGGACCATTCTTATTTAGCAGCACATTGCAAACTGAAGGATGAATCTCATCCTTTCCAAATATTTCCACGAAGCTGCCACATCAGTTGCAAGATTGCCTCACTGAAGGATAAGGAGCCTTAGACACTTGCCTTCCTTTTTCTGAACACTGTTGGTTGTGAACAGCTCCTGAGAGCTTTAGCTCCTTTCAGTGGCCTTCTATAGGCAGCAAAGCAGAGTGGCACCTGTCTCTGAGATTGGCGGCTATCATCTTTGGGGAACTGTTCACTAAAGCTGCAGTTGCCATTTAGGGGAAACTAACAGATATTTCTCTGGCTTTTGGCATTACTACTAAGTTTCATGAGAATTTCTGCTAACTTCCCAGAACTTTCCTGTTAAAAAATAAAGAACTCATGATGTGACTTGAGATGACTTGCTTTTAAAAAAACATTCTTTATGTTCCAATTGGTATTTTTTGTAGTCAGCTTCCAAGTCATCCTGAACCTCTCTCTCTCTCTCTCTCTCTCTCTCTCTCTCTCTCTCTCTCTCTCTCATCAGAACGTGAGAACTGTAGCACCACAGAACTTCAAACCCTTCCCGGCTTTATTATCTTTTGTTAGCAAATGTAGCTGACCTAAAATTTTATAGCTTGTCCTTTGTCACAGACATCTCCCACACAAAAGGAAATTCATTCAAAATTTAAAATGCACGTATGTAGAGTATGGTCTACATTTGAAACAGAACTGCAGAAGGAATGTGTAGTATGGGTTACAGATCCTATTGATGCTTTACTTTGAGGATCAACCTGTAAGCCATTCAATGTTGGTCTCTGATCATAAGGAAATGAGAGGAGAAAATGAACAGCAAAATAGATCCCTGGTGATTTTAACATCAGGCTATAAACGTTTCTTTTTAAATACATGCATCTATTCCTGGGAATTTCCTCAAACAAGGCAAAGGATCAGATGCCTGGTGATGCTTGGTGACATGTCAAGGCTCATGATCTGGAAGAAAAGGATCTGTGTTCTGTTCTGCTATGCTGCTCAACTGGTCTCTTCGCCCAGGCTGAGCTGAGTCAGTAGAGTGAAAGCATATATCCCTTGTAAACACAGATGCCTCATTGGCTTGGTTTCTCTCCCAAGGAGACAAGAGGTGATTGGTGTGGCGTGGACTTTCTTGTGTTATGCATGCACCTGTATTATCAGTGATTTTGGATCCCAAGAGAGTTGCTATAGAGGGTAGGCTCTGAAGACCTGAGTTTCAATTTTGTCTCATTCAAGGAGCCCAGGAACTATTTACTAGATGAAAACAGTAAAAGGAAGGTGCCGCCAGTGTTCACGTTTAAAGGATCTGGGAATAAAAGTCCCCATTCTGTTTTCAGGAGTTTCCTTGGATGTAAAATGAAGGGAAAAACAGATCCACTGTTTCCTACTCTCTAAAATTTGGATTCACTTTCCTTTTATAAGGAGGATAAATTACTTCTTAGCCTCTTTTCTTGCTCAAATGAGCAAGCACAGCTACATGAGCTCAACTCCTAGGTCACCCAATGACTTAAGAATCGTCATGTAGAACGGGAAATGAAATTGATGAAGACTCACTGCACTTGCGTTTTAGGGTCTTGTCTGCTATTCATATGTTTGAAGTTCAGTACAGTATATTGGTAGTAATGACAGATTGCATTTGTATTACTTAATAAGAGATAGGCACTCATTTACTTCTTATAGAACCCTATGGATACTGTTTTGCTGTAGAGTTATCCATGAAAAGCTGAGGCATGGAGTAGTTAAGTAATTTGCCCAAAGTCATATGGCAATTATGTTGCACAGCTGGAACCTGCCAGCTGAATCCAAGTAATTTGATGTCAGAGTCTGTGTTCCTAACCATGCACCACACTGCTCTTTCTCTATTAGCAAACACAAGGCTATACTGCCTAAAAGCATCATTTATAATGTACCTATTATCTAGTCAGAGCAGAAATTATCCACTGTATCAGATCAACGAAGTCAGAACCAAAATGGCCAAGAGGTTTCAGTCTGCTGCTCCCTTCCCGCTGAGTGGCAGGGGTGGCCAGCAAGGGGAAGAGAGAGCTATTTCTGGATGTGGCAGGAGGCAGTGTGTGATCACTGCGGCAGCACCTTATAGATGTCCTCAGTCTTTAAGACTTCGGACTGTAAAAGCCTTGCTTAGTGTGATGAGTGCTGGGACATAGTTGTTAGCGTGCATAGAGCAAGGAGAAACTTCCCTTTGTTCCCCAGGGAATGGGAAAGAACTGGCTGCAGTTGTTTGGAAAACACCTTCAGTCTCACTTCCTGTAGAGAAGAACCTACATCATGGTCTGTGTGTTCTCCCAGAGGCCCCAAAGGGGACCTAAACTGCCCTGCCTATGGAGCTAGTGTTTGCCTGTGTCTGTTCTCAGCTGCACCACTGACTCACTGCAGCACCTTTGTTCCTTGCCTGCCTCCTCATTCCCGTGCCATGATTTTCTGGAAGTCAGGTCAGTTTCTCATACTTGAATTTTCATCCCAAAGTCTGGTGCTAGGGAAACACAACCTCAGATAAGTATCTTGTGTGATTACTGATGCCCACCAGGGAAACAAGACAAGCAAGCAGCAATTTGCCTACCAGGCATTTCATAGCCGTGAATTAAATAGGGAGAATGTGACTTGGATTTGCAGCCATGGAACACTCTGTTTGTTACCTGTGAAATTAGGTATAATAGCTATTGTGCAGAATGTAGGAAAGATTTCCATGATTCTCATGTATGCTCTTCTCTTTCAACAACATGAGATTGTGTTTGTAAGCAAGGTGGCTGATCAATTAGACTGATACACCTGTCAGAGGATTTGCCTGCAAAAGAGGATAGCCCAAATTCCTGAATGATTCTGGAAGGACTGGGTTAGTCCTGACAGATCCCATTCCCAGGCCTTCCGGGGCAGTTCACACCATCAAAGATTATTAGCACAAATGAAGTTGGATTAAATTAAAACATGAGTCCCAAGTCATTCTAAATACTTTTTTAAACTTTAAGGCTTTAGTTACCAAATTCTTGGCAAAATACTAAATCCTCTTTATATAGATCAGGGATAAGTAGGGTGAGAAAAGGTATTGGAGGATGCAGAGAGCCTCAGCATGAAATAAAAGGGAGGTGAGGAAATACCTCACTATTTAACCTCACTTAACTTTAGTTTGTCTAACCATAAAAACCAGAAAATAATGGGACTCTCAAGTTTGTGATCAGTTCAGTCCCAGACTGATGATAGTATTCATTCAGTGTGTGCACTATGATTCAAAGGTGTCTCCTCAGAATTCATGTGATGTAAAATTAATCTACAAATTCTTACATTAATTATCTTTGGAGATGAGGCTTTGGGGGTGTGATTAGGATTGATGAGGTCATAAGGCTGAGCCCCTCATGGCAGCATTTATAGCTTTATAAGCAGACAAGATGCTCACCCCAGCGTACTTGCTCTTTTTCCCTATGTGTTGCTGTCCGCCATATTAGAATGAAAAAAGAAGGCCTTTGCCAGATGCTGCACATGCTCTTGGACTTCCCAGCCATGAAACAAACTTGTTTTCTTTATTATACGGGATCAGATATTTTACAGTAACAGAAAATGGTCTAAGACACCACGCAAGCTGTATTGTTGATATTACTATTTAGGCTGAACTATGTAAATTAGCCTCATACCATCCTTAAGACTGTACTGTAGTTTACATAATTACGTTGATTTTTTCATAGATTGCTGTTGTTTTTTCCCTTATGCTTGGGGGTGCTCAAGCTCAACATGTAGGGTTTGTTGCCCTACAGTGCCATTAGTTGTGGTGCAGGATTTACTGCATAGTAATCCAGATGTTTTCCTCAATAAAAGACTGTTGTTAAGTTTATTCATTCCTTATTGGCGCTGCAGGTCATCTCTGGATGAAGGATCTATGGAGTTCTGCTTTAAAAGAGCTTGGCAGCACAACCTAGTCCTCAAGAGCCATTGGAAATCAGTTAAATTTGGTTTTCACTGTGGATTTGAGGAGTGCCTGTGGTTAAAATGCTTGCTTTGGGAAGAATAAAGAGGTTAATGTTTGTCCCACTGTTTCCTGGAACTCACTGGCTTAAAGTACTTTTCTTGAAGCAAGTAATATGAAAGACCCTGCAGAGGAGGCTGGAGTTCTGGATGGCCTGTGAAGGCCACTGTGGTCACGTGCATTTCAGGTAGAGGACAGGGTAGGTCATGAGATCAAGAAGGGAAAAGCCTTCTGTCACTTGCAGAATCAGCTGTCTCTTGAGAGCCTGGTGTTTTTTGTCACCGAGCTGTGATAGCTCTCACTATATTGCAATAAGGGAAACTTTTTGCATGAAATATTTTTGGATGACTTTCAGTTAGTTTCATTTTTACTGTATTCCTACAAATATATTCATATTTGTTATGTTTTACAATATAGTATGGTTTTGTCTCTCCACACCATCATTTTATAAAATGTAAATGCTTAGAATATAAGAGGTAAAAACAGCCCATTGTCCTATCATGTAACATAGCATTTATTTTAACATATTTAGCAGATATATGAATTATACAAAGTTGTAATCATAATTTAAGCAACTTTATCCTACGTTTTCACAGAACATTTCATCGCAGGAAGTTTTCATACATCAACAGATGGTCTAGTTCTTAGTTTTATTAACAGCATAATATTTTATGCAGTGGATGTCATTACAGTTTTCTTCACCATTCAATTTGTGTTGGGTATTTCCGTAGCTTCTGCATTGTTGTTAACTAGCATAGCAATAGGTATCTGTTTCTATGTGACTTTTTCTACCCTTGAAGGAAATCCCACCATCTGGATTATAAAGCCAGGATGGATGAGTGTTCTGAGGGTGCAGAAGGAGCTGAAAAAGCTGTAAAAGAAAATAAACTGTGGGGAAGCATCCATGAGGCAGGAGGCAGGAGAACGTGGAACCCCAGAGGCTGAGTCATGAATGTTTCAATGAAGGAGTGGTCATTTGTGTCAAATGTACACAAAGGATGAAGGAAATGAAGGCAGGGAACTGACCATTGGAAGTTCCAGGTCTTGTAATAGGTAGAGTGAGAAATACAGGCTACAGATAGCCACAATTCCTCCTCTCCTGGAACTGACAGTTTGCCAGGAGAACCGTGGCCCTGTAACCGTGTAGTAAGTGTTTCATTACAATAGAAATTTCTATGATAGAAAAAAGGCAACTCTATGAGAATTTATATAATGAAGATTTGAAATGCAAAGTGTTTGGTCAATAAAAGAGACAGCTTATGTGATACACTGGAGATCTGCTGATCAGCGAGCCTAGAGCCAAAGCTGTGAGGGTAGAACTGAATGAGGTGAGACTGGAGAGTCAGAAGGAAGCCAGAGTGTACATGGTCCCAACTACCATGTGAAGGAGCTGAGCCCTTACCCTGGGAAGAGACACAATTGGGCATGTATTTTGAAAAGTGCACAATGATCAAAGTATAGAAGGTAAAGTAAAGATGTGCTTGGGACTCTGGTATTTCAGTAGTGATTGTAGAAGACCAGGCACTATGTTGGTGATCACTGAACTGCTATAATTTCTTCTAAAGCATCTTATCACAAAGACCCAATCAAAGTTATGAAGATCACTGGTCTTTAAAAAGTACTATAATCACTATAAAATTCATGTTTCTGGAGACTTTTATAGGTAAATGGACGCAACTTGAGACCATACTTACAAGTGAAGTAAACCAGATGCACATGTGTAAACATCATACAATCTCCCTAGTGTGACAAGCTGAAAGAGTAAATAAGATCCAACATGTATAATAGATATCGTATAATGGGAAGAAACTTCAAAAGGAAAGAGAAACTAGGTTGGGGGAATGGAGAAAAGAAAGAAGGGAAAATAAAAAAGAAAAAGTGCATATATATGATAGTCAAGATAGTTATCCTACTAATTTAGCTTATTGAAAAGAAAGTTTTGTGCTAATATTGTTTGGACAATTAAATGCTGATATATTGTACTCTAAGTAACTAATTTAAAGATAATAATACACAAAGTATTAACTATTTCTATACTCTTATCATCTTGTTTTTATTTTTCTTCTTTAAATTTAAAAAAAAAATAATATTACTAGGAAGCACGCCTGAACTGTGTTTAGTGATTCCTTCACAGACAAAGTGTCATATACACTCAGACCATTCTTAGTTTTATCTCAGCCTCTGAACTAACAGTTACATCTTTCTATCAGCTATTTGTAGCATGTAGATTTGAAGACAGATTTTTGTCTGCGTGCTAGCTTCCATTTAAAGTCCAGAAATTTGTGAACAGACATCTCACCTAAACTTCCTCAATCTTGATTTGCTGACTACAAGGCAATGGTCAGGTTGAAACTACTGAAGCAATCTGAGGAGCTTAGGAGGAGATTGGTGGGGATGGCTGACAGCCTTCACTTGTCACATTTTATCACCACAGTACTTCAGCTGATACTCAGTGCAAGGAAGAGCCAGCTGAAATATTGGTACTTGGGTGAAATAATGGTCAGAACTGCTGCAAGTAATTCAAATTGACTTAAACAGAAATGAAAGTGGAATTTATTATTGCATGGGAAAGTCCACAAGCAGGTTGCCTTTACTTTTAGATCAATTCAAAAGAACAAATAAATCTATCCAAATCCAGGGTCCTCGCTCCTGTCAGGTTTGTTCTCAGTTGCTCTTGCCATACAGCGCTTGTTATCTGTGTCAAACTTGTGGCAGACCAGTTTAGCAACCTGAGCAGAAAGGTGCTTCTCCTCAGGAACTATATCTGAAGTCCCAGAGTGACTTGCAATCCTCCCTGCAGGCTACAAACCCATTCATGAGGCACAGAGGCCAGAGAGAATGAAGGGCTCTGGTGCTGAACCAAGTACCCAGCAACCAAGAACGGAGCCAATTCTTCCAAAGTGTAAGATCTGTGAGCGAGCGGAATATCTCAAGCAAAAGCAGATAAATCAATGGCGAACACTGGAAACAGGTGGAGGTCCACTGTAGGGGATGATGAAGACCTACTTCCATGGTTCCCACAGACTCGGTTCATAAGCAGCAAGAAAGCAAGTGAAATCTTTTTTTAAAGGAATTCACTCATTAATGTGTTAATGCTGTCATTCTTTTATACTCTATATTCCTTCCAGTAAAGAATACAGGTAGTGTAGAAGGGCACACACTACATGTCAAGTGATATAAATTTAAAATGGAGCAAAGAATAAAAAGGTTAAGGGACTATCTAGTTATATGTAAATGTCTTAAAGCTATAAATTTCATTGTGGCTCTTTGGAAATCTAAGAGGTACAATTTATCAGTTACCTAATTCAAAGAGATCATAATTTTTAAATGATTCCTATGCTGTATGCCATTCCTGGAAATTAGGTCAACCTTCTTTTCACTTGTGGGATATGGTGACCAGCATCAAGAGCAAACAGCAAGAGAGAAGTGATCATTTTCACAAAACCTGGTAACATTTCATGCCATTATGCTCATTTTCAAGTATGATTCCATCAAAGCAATTCTAGAGGAACCAATTTTTTTAAAAATTAGATTAAAAAAAAGATTGTGCTGGACTAAAGGAGAATTTGGCAGTTATGGAAATTATGAAGGTTGCTAGGAATCAAGATTCATGGCACTGATAATATTAATGGTAATAACGATAAACAGTAGCTGTAGTAGTAATACCAGTGATAGCAAGAGTATTGTGCATCCACAGTGATAATCCACTGAGCATTGTCCCAAGTGCTAAACACTTATATGTATGCATTCATGTACTTATATGTAGATCTCACTGATTTCTCAGGAAAGTGTCATAGAACATAGTAATTACATCAGTAAGGTTTTGCTTTTATGCAAATTTTAAACGGAAAAATATAAAGACTTTATGCATATGATTTGAAATAATGTGAATCTCACTTTATATTATCCCATGAGAAAATTGTCCCAAATTATGCAAATTCTGAGTTGTGATTAGCCTTCTGGAATTCATCTCTAGCATAAAATGCTACCCAGATATATTCATCTCATAATGGTGATCATGTTTTAACAAGGTCCAAAGATTGTCAAATTCAGAAAAGCTTGGGCTAAGATTTCACCCCAGGACTCCAGATCTGCTTTCTTCAGAGTATAAGTATGTTTGCAGAGACTGTTCACTAAATTCCTTTGTTATAAACCTAGAGCATTCTAACATTTAGTACACAGTGAATGAATGTTTAAAAAGAACTATAAAACAAGTTGCACTGAGAGATGCATCTTTTTCTTAGAAATATGCATGTCACGTGTGATAATAGACAGAACATGTAAAAACTGCTGCACTGCCATAGAAACATTGATCCGGAAGGGAGAAGGCTCACTGAGTGAGCCCGCATCAGATGAGTTAAGAAGGTCAGGACTGAGTTTCAGCAGCAGATGAGCATCCCCACAATGATGATGTAAAGAACTCAGACTGTCTTTTCCCTTTGGAGTGATGTGGAAGGAAAGCAAAACTCCCTCTGTCCACTCAAGAAAAAGGCAAATGTCTGTATTGGTAAAGAAGGTGAACAAAGAAAAAGTTAACCTTACACAAAAAGAGCACAAAGCAGCCAGTGCTGTTTTAGATTGCAGAGAAGAGGCAATGAATAACAATTAATTGAATATTCTTAGATGAATCTTCTCCTTCATTGCTCATTTCAAATTACTGGATTTTAGGCAAGGGTCTAAAGTAGTGTGGCTTTTGTCTGCTGATCATGCCTGGAATATTTCTTCAGAGACCTTGAACACTCACTGGGATGTTAAAATTTCTTAGCTACTTTTTCTGGAAAAAACATGGACATCTCAGAAAGGAAGCTCATTCCTTCACTGATCACAACATTAGCTGAGACAGCACTTCTTTAGCGGGTACTAAGAGCCTGACAGAAGGAGATAGGAAATGTCATGTAAATGGGCAGGCCATTTCTGTGTGGGTTTATGCTGCTGTTCTGCTTCTTTTGCATGCCTTTGTGACCAGCTCAGTCATTTTGCCCCAACAGAGTTCTGCAGCTAAAACCATTCTGGTTCTGGCAAGTTTGCTGCTATCTAGCAAGAGAAAAACACTGAAGGCAATAGAAGCAGTGAGGAATGATGCGCTTTTGACATTGTGGCTTTGATCTGATTCCCCCATTTACTTGGCTAAGCATTTTCAGTCAAGGATAAGATTGTGCCCAGCTTCTTCTCTTCCATCTTCAGAAACATGTCTGCTTTGGTCAAGAAGTGATTTTGCCATCCTAATGGTGTGCATCCTTGCAAGCCAAGTACTTTTGATAAAGTAAGGACTGTTCAAATCTGGAATGGAAAATGAGAGGGGAATTGATTAATTGGTGCAGAAGTATCTTTGTGGCCAAATAAATGTTATGGTCATTTAAAAGCAACAGTTTTGCACCCAATTTCTCTTTCCTTTTGGGTCTTTGCCCAGTAAACTGATTTAATTAATGACTAGTCTCCAAATTCCAATTCTTTTCATTTCTTTGGGAAACTCTTAAGTCTAAATGCTGAATTGTTTTATTTATGTGTTTGATGTTTTTTGTACTGGGAATCGAACTCAGGACCTTGAACTTGCCAGGCAGACGCTGTGCCACTGAGCTAAGTCCCCAGCCCTAAATGCTGAATTGTGTTGTTTAAGAGAGAAGAAGGAAACAACCTCACTCTTTAAAACTAATCTCTACTCAAGGTCAATGGTGAGCATGTGTGCAACATTATGAATTTCTTCTTGCAAACACATATTAGAGAAAAGCAGCACTGACTGAATTTTGTGGAAAGTAGGAAGCTGTGGTTCTAAATTCATGGGAGTTTTGGCTAGAATGATTGGATTCAAATTTCTGGTTTTAGCTGGCTGGCAAGTTAACTAAATAAAGGTGTCCAATGTTTGTCTCCTCCTCCCTAAGGAAGAATCAGATGAAAAAACAATAGCTCTATTTCAAGATGAACAGTCCCGGCAAAGTACTGGACCTCAAGAACAGAGACACAGGACATCTGTAAAACACAGCAAACTGGCACTGTGATATAGAAAGTGGAATTAAAGTACAGGGGCCAGCATGGCTCCAGGTATCGAGCTGGGAGGACCACCTACTGCAGGGGAGAGGTGGCTATGAGAGTTCAGGTGTGAAAAAGGAGACATCGCAGCTGATAATGTAGAAACACAAAAGATCGTTAGAGGTTATCATGAACAGCCTAGAAGAAAAGGATACTTTCCTTAACACACATAACCTACAAAACTGAATCACACAGACATAGGAAATGTGAACAGACCAGTAATGAATAACGAGATTGAATCAGTAATAAACATTTTGAACAGGAAAAACCCATGGTGGAACAAGATCAATAATGAATTCTACTAAACTTTTAAAGAAAAACAGACACTAATTTATCTCAAGCTATTCAAATACCATGAAAGAGAAAGATGTCTCCCAAACTTATTCTGTGAAGCTAGTATTACTGATACCAAAACCAGACAAGTTCACCACTACCACCACCACCACCACACAAAAAAACTACAGAGCAATATCCCTGATGGATATCAATGAAAATATAACTAATAAAATACTACCAAATGCAATCACACTTCAAAGAGCACTTGCCATGATCAAGTAGAATTTATACCAGGGATGTAAGACTGGTTCACTGCATCATTAAACATAATGCATCACATCAATAGAACAAAGAATAAAAGTCATATGATTATGTCTGGAGAGGCAGAAAAAGATAAAATTAAACAAATTAGATATAGGATTAATATATCTGAACATAATAAAGGTTATCTATGACAAACCCACAGCTACCACTATACTGAGTTGGAAAAAGCTTAAAGAATTTACCAAAGATCTGGATTAAGACAAGGATCTCCACTCTCACTAATGTTATTTATTGTAGTAATTAGATAATGGAAATAAATAAAAGGCACAAAGATAGAGAAGTTAAATCATGACTATTTTCAGATAATATGACTCTATATAGAGAGAAGCCTATAGGCTCTACCAAAACACTTTGAACTTATAAACTAATTCGCTTAAGCAGCAGGATACAAGATGAACGTACAAGAATTAGTAGCATTTTAATACACCAACAATAAACTTGCTGAAAAAGAAATTATTCAGTTAATCCCACTCATAATAACTACAAAAATAAAATGACTAGGAAGAAATTTAAACAAGAAAGTGAAAGACTTCTGCAAAGACTTCACACTATGAAATTACTAGTAGAAAACACTTCAGGATATTAGTATAGGCAGTGAATACTTTGATACATTTTCAAAACATACACAAAAACACACTGAAGAAGATGCCAAAAAAATAGAAAGCTCTCCCACATGCACGGATTGGAAGAATTAATATTGTTAACACGTCCATAATACTCAAAGTGATTTACATATTTAATGCAATCCCCACCCCTGCCAATAATATTCACCATAGAACTAGAAAAAAAGAGTCCTATAATTCATCTGAAAGCATAGAAACCCCCCAATAGTCAAAGCAGTCTTACACAAAAAAGAACAAAGATGGAACTATCATAATACCTGATTTCAAGATATATTACAGATATGGGGTAGCCCAAACCACCAGGGCCTGGCATATAAGCAGACATATAGACAAATACAATAAAGATTCCAGAAATGAACCCACGTATTTATAGTCAGATTCTTGACAAAAGCACCAAACACATACATTGCAGAAGGAACAGCCTCTTTAATAAATGATGCTAGGAAAACTGGATATCCATAGACAGAAGACTGAAGGCCAATTCCTATCTCACTCCCTGTGGAAAATCAACCAAAAATAGATCAAAGACCTAAATGTAAGACCTCAGGATGTGAAAGTACTAGAAGTAAACATGGGGAAATCACTTCAGGGTATTAGAATAGACAATGAATTTTTAGATATGTTTCCAAAAATACAGACAACACAAGTAAAAATAAGCAAATAAGATTACATCAAACCGAAACAGCTTCTGTACAGCAGAGGAAATAATACAGTGAAACACAACCTAGAGAATTAGAAAAGCATTCAAATGACAATGTCTAGAATATCAATGAACTAAAAAAATGCAACAACAACAAAACCTCACAATTAATCCAATTAAAATAGGCAAACAATCTGAATATACATTTTTTAAGAAATACAGATGACCAGCAAATATATAAAACTTGTTCAATAGCATTATCCATCAGGGAAATAACAAATGAAAACCACAATGAGATACCATCTCACCCAAATTAAAATGGCTATTATGAAAAAAATAAGTAAATACCAAAGGCTGGTGAGAATGTAAACAGAAAATGAGACTCATATAATACCAGTGGGAATTTAAATTAGAAGAGCTATAATATATAACAGTGTACATGTTTGTCAGAAAATTAAGAATAAATCTAACATGTAATTCAGCTATCTGGGTATCTCTTCCAAAGCAAGGAAATCAAAGATTTAAAGAGCTACATTTGCATTCTCATGTATGAAGCCAGGAATTAACATAGATGTCCATCATAGGTGAATAAAGAAAATTATATAAATTTAATCAGAGAGAAATGAAAATGCTGTCATTTGCAGCCAAACAAATGGAACAGAAGGAAATTATGTGAAGTAAAATAAAGCAAGTAGAGAGAGAAATTACACATGTTCTCTCTCTTTATGGAGGTTATACACATTTGCGTGAATGTAGGGTAATGATTACTGGAGGCTGAGAGGCCCACAAGCCACCGTAAATGGAGATTAGGTGACAGGTACCCAAACACATTTAGATACAAGGAATAAGGTGTAGTGTTTTACCACATAGTGGACTGAATATAGTTTCAGATAACCCCTTACATGGAACAAATGACAGAATTCTTTTCTTAGTTAAGGCTGAGTACTATTGTGTTGAATAGTATTCCTTTCCACGTTTTATCTATTCAACATCTGCCAATGGACACTTATTACGATGTTATGTGAGAAACATATGGGAGTGGCATATAACAAGGCAGCTCTCTGTAGTGCAACGCATTTCAAGTTAAGTGTAAAACCTGGGCCAGATAAAAGGTCAGTACCATTTGATCTCACCCATCTCTAGAATATGAAAATGATAAATTCATAAACTCACAGAATACTGATAACTATGGGTTAGTGTGCAGTATGTTTGGGGGTGGAGGCACTGAGATGTTAGCTAAAGGATCCAAGCATTGTCAGGAGGGGGAGATTCAGTGTACACCCTGATGTGACTGCAGTTAGGAACAATGTATTGTATACTTGAAAAGGGCTAAGAGATATTTGAAGTACAAAACAGATAATTATGTGAGGTGGCATATACTAACTTGCTTTAGCCCTTTCCCCAGATACCAAAACTTTATGCTATGCAACATAAATATCTGCAAGTTAATAAAATTTTTAATTGAAAAAGATGAACCAAGTGTGGTAAAACAGTGGCAGTATGTCTAGAGAAACAAGGTGAGAATTCGTTGTATTATTCTTGCAACTTTTCTATGCATCTAAAATTATGTTAAAATAAACTCACAAATTATAGGAGCTGGGGGAAGATGGCGACCAGGTGAGCAGCAAGGGAGCGAGCCTCCTTGATAAACACCACCAGCTCGAGACAGACTTGGCGAGCGTGAATGCCGGGACCTCGGCTGGGAAGTTTAAACTGGGCGTATTTCTCTGAGATGCCGGGGGAGATGTGGTAGGGCGGACCAGGCTGCCGGGGCGAGACGTGGGAAAGT
>PVLD010017501.1:0-41722 GCA_004027595.1 Dinomys branickii
TTCTTCTTCTTCTTCTTCTTCTTCTTCCTTCCTTCCTTCCTCCTCTTCCTCCTCCTCCTCGTTCTCCTCCTTCTCCTTCTCCTCCTTCCTCTCTCTCTCTCTGTCTCTTTCCCACACTGAGGTTTGAACAAAGAGCTTTGCACTGAGCTATATCCCCAGACCTTTTTAATTGTTCATCTAGATACAAGGCCTCATTAACTTGCTTACTTGCTCAAGCTAGACTGGAATTGGGGATCTTCCTGCATCAGCATCCTAGAGTGCTGGGACCACAGGCATGTGCCACCACCCACCTAATTCACCATTCAAAGTTCACACCCCAGACCTTTTCATGACTGCATAAATTTTAGTTTCATATGTTAAATTTCTGCCCAATACAATTCCCTAATATTATTACTTGTGAAACTGTTTCAACTGACATTTTTGTTACTGCAGCTCACTTCAAAGGAACACAGTCCAGTGTGGGACTAGATGCAGGCAGAAATGACCAGGTACCACCAGGAGAAGAGACACAGGGTTGCTCATCTATTGTGGCTTAGAGTTATTTATAATGTTCCCTGCATGTCCCAGAGCACTGAGAGACTCAGTATTTGTTAAAACAGAATGTTGGAAAGTAATCCTTCAAGTCAACTTCTTGCTGCTCCGATGCTTAGAGAAAGGACCTGCATCCCCATAACTTCTCAATAACATTTACCATCTGCTGACTTTTGGGCTCCCTCTCACATCTACAAATGAGAAATGCAATGATTTCTGGAGCATGAACATTCAGAGGTTTATTCTCTAAGTTAGGATATCACAACTTTTTAAAACATAGGCTAGGTTGACCTCTACCCCAAGAAGCATAGAACTCATAAAATTAGACTCCAAAGCATTCTTCTCTTCAAAATAAATGCAGACTTCTCACCCTGGTACTCAAGTGTTGCATGAAGGAAACTACTAATTTGCTTTAATCAAATGATTAAGATATGTTACATGCATGTGCTAATTCCCCAAAATAAACACCTATAATTTTTTCTGCAAATACACACCAATAAAAATTATGAAATATTTTCTTTCAAAAAATAAAGTGCTATTATCTAAACCAGTATTTCCACATTAGAAAATGAATATCTCATTCATTAGTTAATTCAATAATTTTTTAAATTCCTTCAATGTGACAGTTTCTACATGAACTACCAGGCAGCAAAGCTCATAAAACACACTCCTCACCCTCCACAAGCCTGCATACTATTATGGAAGGCAGAAATAGAGGGAAGGTATTATCATGTCAAATGCTACGATATAAGTGTGCACAGAATCCCAGAAGCCAGTATCTCAGAAATTGCAAGAACCTGTAAAAGGAGACTTTCATGGAATTCACATAAAAAGGGCTAAATATTTCTAAGTAGCTAGGACGTCACACATACCAAACACAGAATCCTGAGGATTCCAGAATGTTTGAGAACAGCTTGGTAATTGATAGAATCCAGGATACTAGAAAGGATAGTGGAGAATCCCAAGAGCTCCTGAGAACATAAATAGCAAAGAACACGAGGTGTTTCGTGGCCATGCTGTGGACAAATAAACAACACTGTATTGGCTGTAAGATGAGGAAAGAAGAGCACCAGAATCCCATTTGGAGGCGATATGGAAATTAAGTGCAGAAGATGGATAGTGAAGGGAAAGGAAGATATTGAAATAGATTTCAGTCCAGGAAGAGGAGCGTATTAGTTACTTTCCTTATTTTTTTTTTTTTGGAACAGAAAGTAAAACTAACAGTAAAACAAAGATGCAAAACAGGGTGGTAGGAGAGTAACAATAATTAATACATTGTGTATTGTTCTATTCACAGTAGTCCAGAGTATAAGACATCGGCATGAAATATTGCCCAAAAATGTATTAGCACAAATGCTTTCCTCACTGATGAAACATAACACTCAACCCCCACAACTTAAAGGCAGAAGGTTTATTTTGGCTGATGTTTCAATAGCTCCTTCCATTCCGTGTCCATCAGGCTCAAACACAGAAACAGTATGGCAAGAGGGCTTGGGCAGAGGGAAGCTGCTTACCTTATGGCATCCAGGAAGCACAGTGAAGCAAAGGAGGACCCAGGAAAGGGAAGGCAAACCCTTCCAGGTCATGACCACAGTGACTTCCTCCTCCAACAGGAAGTCAGCTCTAATGTCCCAATAATCCAATCACCTTCCCAAAGTTCCACCTATTTCACATAAGACTTTAGGGGGACATCTAGACGTAAACAATAACAGGAAGGAAAACCCAAAAGAAGATATATGTAGTGAGAATAGAGCAAAGAACACAGCCTATCTACTGGATGTGACTTTCATTAATCACAGGGCCTGTGTGGAAAGGACGGGCAGATTCTACATCACTGTACCTCCAGATGAGACAAGCACTTTCATCACTCCCCACACTGCTTACTACAAAAAAATCCCTAAGCTTTAAAATATATCATCTGCACCTCGTCCCTGCCAAGCTTTAATAGGTAATAAAAGAGGACCCGTACAATACAGAGGACTCACTTAAGAGTGCTTGGGTGCTCACATTGCAGGCCTTCAATTATCCGACCTTTCCCTCTGCCTGTTCAGTTGTGTTATGATCAGATCACACTGCAGTATCTCAGAACATTAATCCTGATCCCCACTCCGGGAAAAGGGATGGTGGGGCATGGGCAGCAGCAACGCCTCAATTAGTAGGTGAAAGCAGCCTGAAAGCAGCTGAAGGAATGAAAATATTTTTATTATTTATGGAACTGCACATTACTTCCTCCCTACATTCTTCCTGACTTCCTGATTCTCTCTCTCTCTCTCTCTCTCTCTCTCTCTCTCTCTCTCTCTCTCTCTCTCTCTCTCTCTCTCTCTTCCTTTTCTAAGATATTTGAAATTTAATGCAGGACCTTCCCATTGATCCATATCCTCAGTCATTTTTTAAATTTTAATTTTGATACAGGGTCTCACTAACTCACTAAGTTGCCTCTCCTCCTGCCTAAGTCTCCCAGAGTGCTGAGACTATAGATTCACACAACTACACCCAACTTTTTATAAGTGTTAGAAAATAAATACTAAGTAGTTAGCGCTAGCAAGTCAGTTACAGCAAGTAATGCAGTACACTACCTCTAAAGTAAGTAATAATGAAGAAAACTGTTGAATACTGAAAGCCTATATCAAAAAGACTATTGTCATTTCTTTATTCTTATAGGAAATTGGGAGGCTGCAGAGACTGTATATATCATACACACACGCACACACACCTGCACTCACCGTGAACACATACATACATCACACATATTCAGTATGTGCCTGTGGAAATCCAAGAATGGGGATAAGGAATGTTAGTGCAAAGTTTTTTCTCCAAGAGCAAGGAAATAAGGAGCAAGTTGCTAGGTTCTCTACTCCAAAACAGAGTTTCAAGGGAGATCATGAAGTTCAAGAGCCTCTTTGTCATCTGCCTATGTGGGGTATGTAATTTCATTTTGAATAGCAAATTTGGTCCAACCTCTGTCTAAATGCCTGGTCAAAATCACTTCCCAAGCTGCACAGACAGTAATTCCTTCAGCTTCTGCCCCACTGGAGCACTCAGAACACATTGGTCCACTTGCCTTCTCTGTGATGGTGGCTCCAATGTTGCTATAACAGAAAGTCTGAGTAGAAAATACATAACTTCCTCTCACACCAACACAGAAAAGGATCCAACATACTGTCACCTGTAGGATAGAATGGGAACTTTTCCCTGCCATTTATTGTAAGAATAACAGTAAAAACAGTAAAATAACAGTAAAAAATGTGACCAGTTATTATAATTAATTTTCAATTTTATACAAAGCTACAGCATTTTCAAAGTACTTCCACAAATTGGTCCTATCTAATTTGTAACCATTTTCTCAAACTGAAGGCATAGTTTCCAGTTTCCTTACAAAGAGGAAATGAAGCACCAAGAGTCAAGATCAAGACAGGATGGCAGACCTAGCCTAGTCCAGGGCTCTTTCACTGCACCTTATTTACTCACCATCACCCAGGAAAGAAAAGCAACTCGTCTCATTGCCTGAATGTCCCTTAGGTGGCTGGGAGCTTACAAGCACTGTGGAGAGCCTACGAGAAGAACAGCATATGCCCCAGCTAAAGACAGAGTAGACTCCTGTCCCCAGCAGGGAGGATCTAATGCAAATCCTCTCACTGTGCACATTTCCACAAGGAGGCTCTGTTGTTCATATGAAGACTTCCTGCCAGGGTCAGAGGTTATCCAGAATGAGAACTTGAACAGTCTGACATCCTGGAGAGAGTGCCAGACTGTGAGCGAGAGAAAGCAGGAAAACAGCAAGCATCACTCCTTGCACTTGTAAACTCCTTTGGTTCTCAGACGGTTCCTGTACTGTACTATTACAGCTGTGTTCTCCAGATGAGGAAACAAACACCAAAGCCCTAGGCACTGGCTTAAGATTATGTGCTGTGTAACTGGCAGAGTCCTGCAGAACCTCCTCTCCACTTCTATTTCTAGACAGAGAAGTCTAAAAAGAAGCACATCTGAAAGATGCCATCTGTTCAGTTTGTGTGGTTCAGGCTTAGCTGCCAGCATTGTTCAGTCTCTGCTCCCTTTGTTTGCTTTTGAATTTTTGTGGGTTTTTAAAATTTTGTGGCTTTTTAAAGCGTTATAGATAGCCTCATGATGAGGCTGTTGAAACAAATTTCCAAAGAATTCTTTTTATGACTTTCAATAGGCATTGCTAGTAAAGATTTAAATTTAAAAATTTTAAACTTGTTGTAATGAATATCCCCATTTATAAAACAAAATAAATGAATACAAAAGTAAACCTTCCAAGACTGGGCTCTACAAGATGCACAATAGGAAGTAGAGGGGTGGAGCTTTCTCAGATAAGAAGAGGATCTGGAAATGGAGAGGGGTATGAGAGGGAGAGGTGAGAGGAAGGGGAGAAGTGGGAGGAGGAGGGACGGGAGGAAAGGGGAAGACAAAAAGGAAGTAAAATGTGTTATGTTGTGCATGTACCAACTCCACAGGAGGAATGTATTGCAATCACGGACTAATGAAAGAAAGAAAGGATGAAAGAAAGGCAGAAAAAAAGAAGAAGGAAGGAAGACTGGGCCCCTCTAGTGTTTTCAAAAGCTTTGATCCATAAGAACATCACTGTTCTCAATTTGTTTCCGTTCACTGACTGAGCTCCCAGAAATCTGTGGTGCTCCTGCAGGGCCAAGCACTGCACCTTAATTAGACATGCAAGACCTAGGTGCTGAGTGGGGAGGGGGGGATTTGGTTATTTGGGACTCATTTCCCCTCAGGCCTGACATGGTGGGTCTCTGGTGCTATAGTTGTAAGTGAGGAAGCATCAAAACTGGGATGCCAGGGAGACCTAGCTCTGAATACAAACACTGCATGATGTGAGGGAATGGATCAGAGCCAAGTGGTGGTTCTTGGTGTGGCCCCTGTGCAAACCCCTTACGTATTCTGCAGATTTATGACAAATGCTTCAAAGAAACTTTTAAAAAGTGATTTTGAAGATGAGTAAGGACTTTCAAGTTGGTAAAAACTACAGAAAGTGATGCATGAAGTATGACCATAAAATACAGTGAATGCTTACAATTAGCAAAAATGTGTTATAGTACAAATCACATTGCCCTAAAACAGTCCTCCTGAGTTTGAACACACTCATCCCATCATCCTTGCCACTGTCTGCCACAATTTTGTAGTTCTCTGTCCTGAGAGTCTTTAGCTGTGCTGTCCTGCCTTCCTCAACATCCTGAATGGATTCAAAATGTTTCCCTTTCATTGTCACTTTGACTTTGCAGAAGAGCCAGAAGTCACACAGGGCCAGGTCCTGTGACTAAGGTGAATAAGGATTTTCTGTGAAGAATTTATTTCACAGAAATTTCTGTGTTTTAAATTGATTCGATACTAAGGTAACCAAAAATCACATCAGTGAAAAAGAAGTTTCAGAATTGCTTCAGAAAGTGACAAGTACAATGGGATGAGTGCATTCAAATTGAGGGGAATGATATTCAAGGCAATTCATGCAAATGTGTCTTTGATTATAATAATACTTTTAAATTTTTATATTTGTATTAGTATATGTTAGTACTACATAATATTTACATTCCTTGTGGGGAGTTGTTACGTGTACACAACACATCTTAGTTCCTCCTTTCATCCCCTTTCCCTTCTCTCCCTCTACCTTTCACCCATCTCTTGATCCCCTCCCATTTTTTGTACATAAAATTTTAATTCAAATATTCAAAGTAATTTTATTATACCTCTAGGTCAAAGTGTATCAGTCATCATTCCTGTTGATAGGGCAAAATACCTAACACCACATTTGAAAACAGGAGAAATTTAATTGGACTCACATTTTCAGAAGGTTCAATTCATGGTTGGCTGGTTGCCAAGCATGAGCATCAAATGGAAGGGACTTGTGTAGCAAAGCTGCTCAGTTCATGGCTCCCAGGAAGTATAGCAAGTTGGAAAGAGGATCAGAGAGAAAAGAGCTACAAACCAGCTGCTTCTTGAGGTTGCGCCTCCATAACCCATCCAGGAACACCCAAAATATACTTTATTAATCCACTAGACATCTATTAATTTAATCGAATTGACAATCACGATTGAAAATCATGCAAAAGATTTAAGTTGGATCAGAGAACAATTGCAGGCTGGGCTGGCATCAACAAAATTGGAGCAACCACATAACTGGCAGCCATTTAAGTAATTCAGGAATTAGTAAGAGCCGAGGAGCTGCCAGATCTTAAAGAAGCTGTTATCAAAAAGAAAGCTTAGAGAAAGACAGACATACAACCATACGAATAACTAAATGCACCACTTACTTGTCCATAGATCTGACTACATGTATACGTGCACACACATGCATATATATGTAGACATATATATAACTACATATATAAATATATTTGTATATACATAAATTCATGCATATACTATATACTACTCACAGTATTAGTGACAATACAATAAAAAGTAAATACACTCATAGGAACTGAAGTTTTCAACCAAAATGCCCTGGTGGGGGAGACAGAATAATCAAATAATCATGCCATGAATGCAATTGAAAATGACAACTCTGGTAAGTGTTACAAAGGAAGTTCATGGTGCTGTGAGAATACTTGATAGAAGGAAAATCTGACCCAAGCAGAAGGGTCCTGGACATGTTTCCAGGAAAATTATGACATTGAGGAGAAGTCCTATGGCAACTTTGAACCCACTGAGAGAATTCTAACTTACTGAACTTGTCTACAGTTTAGAACAAGTAGCAAGACACTGACATGGAAATTACAACTGGAATTCATACACCTGGAAGGAAACTGAGAAAGAGAATGGAAATGTTGTGGAGCCTGTGACACTGGATTTGATTGTCAATGTGATTGAATTAAGAGATGTCTAGTAGATTAATAAAGTATATTTTGGGTGTTTCCAGGTGGGTTACAGAGGCGTAACCTCAAGAAGCAGCTGGTTCCTTCTTCTCTTTAAGAGAAGAAAATTGGTATGAAACATTTGAGATGAGCAGCATTAACTGATGTGTGAAAATGTTGATTGAAAGAAACTGAAGAGGTAGAGAATAAAATATAGGCAATGAGCACAAATACCCTTAGAATAGAATTCTTTAATAAGAATTACAGGCATCCTGGAAGTGGTTTCCCAGTCTTGGGCCTTCTATAACTAGAAGTAGATTCCGCTTTGCCCGTGACTGTTGACCAGTTTTGCAGCAGAGCAAAGCAGGGGTCTTCTGCACTGTGCAAGAGCCATTTCTACTCCTTGCGCTGTGCCACCTGCATCCTAGTCTAGAGAGAAAGTCCCCATCCCCTTCCAAGTCCGTTCTTCACATGCTTTTCCCCTTTTAACTAGAAAATACTGTTTAAAGCCCTCTGTGCTACTTTAGAGTGATCTTCTTCATAGTTATCAATAAACAGTCTTTATATTAAATTTTCCAGTTCCAATTAGTAGGTAGTTTCTTTCTCTTGATTGGATTCTGGCTGCTTTACAGTCATAGAAGTGAGATTAGCAAATCAGTCTTGATTAAAGCAAGTAACTTCCATGCTATTTACAGAGACATGTTATAGGAAAAATATCAGAGTATAAAATTCATTCAAGAAAGAGAAGTAAAGCAGACAAGTTGGAGCGTCTGTGGATCTAGGCCAATAGTGCAGGATGAGCAGGGAAACTCTCAGTCCAGTCTGAGAGGAGTGCAGTTGGTGCAGGTAAGTACCCAAAACCCAAAGCTGTGTCTACCATTTCGATTGTTCCCACTGATGAAGGTAGGAATTGCTATATTTGCAAACTTTAGTTATAAAAATTTAGGCATAACAATTGACAATCAGTGGAAAAATTGTCTAGCATGAAAATGAATTTAACTGACCTATACTAGCACGCTAATAAAAGTACATACTAATGCTGAGATTGTTAGCAGTAGAGAAGTTCCAGGCCCACTAAGGAATGAAAGTACTGAGCAATCACATCTTCCTGTTGTGTGTTCTGTAGAGAGCTCATTGAGGCTAATTACAGTCACATGAATAATCTGCCTTTGGTGAAACCAGAAAGACTAATGAGAGACAATTCAGTAAACATGGCCTCCAACAGTAGAAGCCCACATTCTGTAGATATAATTAAAGCTGGTTAAAAGGTCATGAACTTGAGAATATTCACAGTCACAAAAAAACTGCTGCTGGCTTGGAGGAATCCTGCTGTTGGCTTGAACTCCAACGTGTGTATTCCTACCTGGCAACTTCCTGAACTCTTATTGGAGATGAATGAATGCATACTACCAGACCAAGTACACTGAGAAAATCAGGAAATGGATTTTTCATCAATTTTTTCTACCTTGAGTAAAATGTACTTCCATCTTCTTTGCAATGCTTCATTATTTTTTTTTAATTTAAAGAACAATGTCCCTTAGTGTCACCCATTTCCACAAATATTCAGAGAAAACTCAACAAATACTGGCTTTCATGTGTGAGCCCTAGAGTTGTTCGTGTGTTTGCCCAATGAGGGTAAATGCTGAAAACAGTTGAGGTTCTGATTTGTTTCACAGACCCAGTTTTCCTCCAACCCATTTCGTTGTGAAAGTTCCAACTCTTGTGGCTAGGGCTATCAGGTGATCAAAAATATTCCAGATGTCAAAATTTCTATTAATGACTCCACAGTGTCTAAGTCTTGTCAAGATATCAACTGGGATGATTCCTTTTATTATTTTCTTTGTTTTTAAATCTGCAGATAAAGGGTGGGAGAAACATTAACCCAGATGTCAAGAGACTTGAGATCACACCTCATGACTGTTGCCTCTTTGAGCTGAGACTTTGGGGATCCTCTTAACTCTGGTTCTCTATTTTCTCAGCTGAAAATACACACACTGCTGCTCTTTTGCATAACTATGGGTATAAAGTCTCCTTTTAAATTACAATGGTAGAGAGATGAAAGACATCTACTTGCCTCATAGTGAAACAGAGTAAATAAAAAATTCACTTAAGAAGGCATCTATAAAAAAATTTTAAAAAGAAGGCATCTATTTATCTGCCAAGAAAAAACCCAAATGTAAGTGCCAAAGTCTCATGCAAGGAATAAAAGTTACCTGGAGCGAGAGAGAGACGAGAAACAGAGAGCCCACAAGTTTGCGGTCTGGTTTGTCACATGTTCTCTTCACAGCCGCACACTGTTTCCCACCAGAGTTTCCTGGGTGATTCGTGGGGGGATGGATCTCCATGCTCTCTTCAGATGCTGCACCACACTTGTCCAAGGTCAAGGGTCATTCACATGTCGGTTGGAACACGTGGGTCCTGCACTGGAGTCAGCCCTATGTCAACATGGTGATCACTCCATATGGTTGGTCATAGCAGTGCCAGTTCTCTGCCACTGAGAATATCACGTCAGCCCCTGCTTTCCCTCTGAGACTGTGTGGAATTCTTCATGGAGAATTCCTCTGGCAACCACCCTTGAGACACATCCATGTGATAAAATCTTTAGAAAAGTAGCAAGGAAATATAGTTCGCAAAGATGTAGAAACAACATACACACAGTCTGCCTCCCTGCTTCCTGTCATCCGTCTTTTACTCTGTGCTTTAAATTATTTATACTTTGAATTACTCATCTGAGAGGAACCATGTGGTGTTTAACCTTTGACGGCTGGTTCATGTGTGGAGACTGGAAGAGGGTCTGGGTAGGTGGGAGACAAGAGGGCAGGGAAGGGAGAGGAGAGGAAGTAAAAGTGATTACAATGTTGTACGTATGTCCACCTCCCCTGGGGGAAAGTAACCATTATGTATTGCAAACATATGCAAAAGGAAAAAGAAATAGAAAGAAAGAATGAACGAATGAAAGAAAGGAAAAGAGAACAAACCAGACACAAAAGACCAAAACCGTCAGGAGTCCACATCTGGAAGGGCTAAAGTCAGGCACTAGAATCAAGAAACACTCATGATTTCGTATGTTGTAAATAGTCAAATGAGCAGTAGCCTTGACTCAGTAAGATTTCATTGGCGTCCTTCCCGCCGTGTCCCTCAGGAGGAGTTAATTAACTTACTGAGCTGATTAACTCATCTGTAAAAGGGAGATGGCAATGCATGCGGCAGGGTCATTTTAAGATTAAATAAGATGTTTTTCCAAGCATCCAGAATAATTTGTAACAGTTAGGGGCTGCTTGTAAGTGCTTAACCCTTCTCCACATTTTATTATCGAAACAATACCACAGTCTACAAGGATGAGCAAAGACACCCTGACACAGTGCAAAGTTTTGTGTGACTCCATTGTAAACAACAGGAACGTATTCTGACCACAGAAAATTAGAGTCTTGAAGAATGAAGTGAGAGAAACGGCAACACGTGGTAAAGACAATAGGATGAGTTGAAAGTCATGGGCCAGGCTTACAGCACTGGACAAATGAAACGAAGAGTCTGTCCTGACTGCCTTGGAGGGGGGCAGCTGGGCTGGGGCTGGGTCAGGAAGGAGACAGACTGTTAAGTTGGACTCCGCACTGCCCCCTTTTCCCCAGCGAAGATGCGCTGAGGACGAGGCCATCATCACCTCTGAGTGTGCGCATCATCTGCCACAACCGTAAGCCAAGACTGATGAGACCAACAGGGATGGAAGGGGGAGGGGCAGTGGCGCAGGAGGTGGGAAAGGCGAAAGGGTTAAAAAGAAACCAGCTGCGTTATGCGCAGTGCCAGTTCCCCAAGGGGACTGTAAAGTCCATGTACCTCTAGCACATACTAATAATTTAGAAGAAAAAGATTTGACACCTGGAGTGTGGCAAAGTTACGCAGGTGTGGGCTACCTAATAAAGGCCCTAAAATGTGCCACGGAGCTGTGGAAAGGAGAAGCCAAAAATACAGATGTCCAGAGTTTATGAAACAGGAAGCATTAAAGAATGAATAGCTTCAAATGCTCCACTTTCCTCGGTGCTCTAATCACTGAATCTTTGGCCTGTGACCTCTATGATTAATCTTTCATATAGCCTTGATGATTCTGGCATGAATTATACATTCTCGTTTTCTCTTTTTATTGCAACATAATCACTTGACTAAATGCAGGTCTCGAATTGCACCATCACATCTAAGAATTTGTCATCTTTTCTTCATTTCCCCTATTGCAAACAGACCCCATGGAGTCTGATACACGAAAATTATTTTATTTTTAGGATTTGGAAAGAAATGACTATAATAAAAATGAATCAGTATTTTATTTCCTTAAATTTCTCATAAAAGTGTATTTAATAAGGGAATTCTTCAAAGATTCTGCACAAAATCAGGTAGTGCCACAAATTCTTTGATCACTCTGATTATATAGAAGCTTCATGTTATCTTTAACGGTCAGCACAATTTCAAGTCTGTGAAGAAGCCACTCTCTTCTGGATATTGATTACAATTAACTAAAGTGGATCTGTTGAATTAAACTAGGTAAAGATGGAAGGAAATCTAATGGTCTCTTTTTAAGTGTTTTATTTACTTCCGAACATGGCAGCTTCTATGACTGAACCCCTGGAGTTGAAATGAGAAACAGAGTAAAGGCAAGTAAAGCTTCTCCCGACACTGTAAGACCCCATGATCTCCACTCCTGGAAATCAGTCGTAGCCCACTGAAATAAATTAGCCCACCAAATAAATTAGCGAAGGGAAGCCCTTCGAGATGTGCAAAAATACTCCCGTGAATGGCATGTTGGAGCCCAAGGGAAGAGAAGTAAGAAATGAGGTCAAAGGCTGGCACAGAACAAGCCGAGAAATAGTAAGCAAATATAACAGCCACCAACTATGAAGAACTCACTGCCTCTCTGGGGTTTAGATTTTGACATACATTATCCATTCAATTCTGACAAAAAAGGAAAAGGAGAATAACACATTTTAAACAAAGGAATTACTAGTCATATTTTACCAATTACCCAAAACAGAGTGGTCTTTCTAAAGTATGAATCTGGTCCTATTACTTCTATGCTAGGAATACCCTATGCTCAAGACAAAAACTCACATGGTTAAATCATGATCCTGAACCTAAACCAACATCATTTATCATGGCTAAGTCTATTCAAGGAGTCAGAGTAAAAGAGTAAATCACTCTAATCCTAGCTTTCTGAGGAAACTTCACACTGATTTCCACAGTAGTTGCACCAGTATACATTCCCACCTACAGTGGAGAAAGGTTCCTTTTTTTCCCACAGACCCACCAGCATTTGTTATTGGTTGATTTTTTGATGATAGCCATTCTTTCTGGAGTAAGATGAAATCTCAGTGTTGTTTTAGTTTATATCTCTGGAATGACCAATGATGTTGAACATTTTTTCATGTATTTATTTGCCACTTGTATTTCTTCATCTGAGAAGTGTGTATTCATCTCACATGCCCATTTTTGGATTGAGTGTTTGAATTTGGAGGCCCTGATATTTTTAATTCTTTATATGTTCCAGATATAAGTCCTTTGTCTGAGGGACAACTAGCTACAATTTTTTCCCACTCTGTGAGTTGTTTGTTCACTGTCTTTGTAAATTTTTTGTTATGCAAAGCTTTTTAATAAAGCAAGGTCCCATTTGTTGATTCTTTGTAGTATTTACTGCGCAGTCTGGATTTTGTTCATGAAGTCTCTGCCTATACAAATATGCAATGTATTAATTGTTGTTACTTTCCTATTAGCTCGTTTTGAAACTTTGTTTTATTGTTTCTCTTTAAAATAAAGAATAAATCACTCTAACTGACCAATAAACTATTGGTTCCTATTATGATTAACTTACTGTTCTTCTGACCCTGCTTCATAAGTGTTTTTCTGTCTGCCTGAAATGATATTTACTCAATTGCATTCCATCCTACCTGCATAATCCCTGTCTGTGCTTTAAGGCACAAATTAGAAAATTCCTGAATGCTGGTGCTGAGTTCTGAAGACCATGTTAATTATATTTTCTATAAACTTAGAATGCGGGCTTATATAGTATTTAAGCATGTGGGTACAATTAACAATTGATTTCCTTTCCTCCCAGAGGAGGGTAAAATCTTTCCTTATAAACAGAGAACTGGGAAAATGCTAACCATTTTCCTCAGCATCCCAGCCACTTGGCAGAAACGTACATCCAAAGAATATGTCCTTAACGAAGGAGTCACAGGTCCAGATGCATTTAAAGAGTGTGACTTTGTCATTTACTTCCAGTGTGGTCCTATAAAAGTGTCTTACACTTGTTCAAGCCTCCATTTCATGACTATAAAATAAGAATAAATAATTTTGCTTTTAAACCTGTAATTATTCCATGTAATGTGTGAATAATGTCGGTGTGCTCAGAATTTATTAATGCTCTCTTATTCCTGTTTATTCCCTCTTACAGGGGGCTGGGGACAAGAAATTGCTTAAACAAAATGCCTCGCCATTTATCTGGCATGTTGCTGATGCCTACAAATGCTAGTTTTCTCCCTGATATAACTGAGAGGGAATTTAAAACCCTAGAATGCTGCTGGATAGATATGAAGTCTTTATGCAAGGGCATTAAAGCTAAAATGGGGCTGGGGATACAGCTCAGTAGAATAAGCACCTGCCTGGCAAGCGCAAGGTCCTGAGTTCAATCCCCAGTACTGCATTAAATAAATAAATAAAGCTGAAACGACCTAGACATTTGTACCAACCCTACCCAAATCAATGCTGAAGAAGAACTATCTGCACCATAACAAAATCTACTGGAAACTTCTATTAGCTTTGGATGATGTGTTCACTGCAACCTTTGCAATCTGAACTTGTCACATCTGTTGCATACTCTATTTTAGCTGGTAAAGCACATTTTGGACCTAATCACAGCCCTTGGTCCCAAGCACAGAACGTCTCCTTAGGTTACCTTTAATCACTTTCTCCATTGCGTTTCAATTATAAACCAGCACCAGACTGAAAGCACTGCTCTTTCTTTGTGGACCTTGCTTATGTAAGAAAACATGATGGCCCAACTCTGACTTTATGCAACACCCAGAAACAGAGGTGCACTAGAGGTTAATGAAGATGCTAGAGGTGGGGAGGGGATGATTCATAACATTTGCAGAATAATGAAGGTCACTACTCCCACCTTGGCTAGTTTCAGAGCACCAACCTGTGGCCATGAAATGCAGCACTGGAATGAGATACAAAGAGTGCACACATACAGGATTTCAGTTCTAGGGATTCATCAATCCAGATTATCTCAAAACTGTGTGCAAAGCTAGCATGGTAGTGCATACCCATAATCCCTCATTGCACAAGACTGAGGCAGGAGAATCTCTAGTTGGAGCCACACCTGGGAAAATTAATGAGACACTGTCTCAAAATTTGAAAGAGAGAAAGGAATTTGGGGACATAGCTCAGTGTGAAGACTTGGATTCAATCCCCAGGACTAACATACATACATACATAAATGCCCAATAATTCATGTAGTGAAATATCTAGGAAGTAAGGAGTATTGAAAATCTGTAAATGTTATCGTTAATATGATTTATTCAACTACATCTTGGTGAAATTTACTTTTTATAAGGGTTATGCTTAATAATCAAATTGTGAAAGGTCCTGGTAATTTCAAAGTTAAATCTCGGTTTACCACACAAAAGCATAGAACTGTGACCTGCACACTTTAAATTCTCTGTAAATAGGTGTGAGTGGTTTGCTGAGAGTATTGGAAAGAATTAGTAAAGAGGTTAGCTCTATTCTCTTTCTCATTATGTGTGAGTCAAATAAAACTAAGTCATATGGTCAATGATTCCCCAAGAGGGAAACTTTGAGTTTCTACAGAAAATGAAGAGAAAGAAAATACAAAATTTCTGAAATGATTTGAAACTTTTACTACACAAGCAAAACAACAACTACAATAGCTGAGGTATAGTTCAGTGGTGGAACATCTGGCAGGTATCCCTAGCTTTAGTCCACACACCTGGGGAGAGAGAACTAGGGCTGTTGAAATATGATTCATAACTGAGGCTCAGAACATAATAGCAAGGACAGTATTATGACAGAAGGTAATCAAAAAAGTCCAGATTGCTCTTGATCTATACCTGACAGTGAATATATTATTGTATATATTCCTAAAATATTTATTAAATACTATAAAAATTATACTATACATTAGAGTTTATACTTAAAGCACAAGGGTACTGTTTCCATATATGTTACTAAATTGCTTATAATTTAATAACTCCATAGAACATATTGTTACGAGGCACATGTATGAGTCAAGGTTTACTAGAGAAACAGATGTAACACAAGATAAACGAATGTATAAGAAATTACAAGACTGGCTTATGATGGTCAGCCAAAGAGTTGGATGAGGAAGTGTGCAGAGGGCATCTGCACACTGGAGACAAAAGGAATCAGTCCAGGGTCTGGAGTTCACTGCAATGTTCTGTACAAGTCTGTATCAGGAGGCCGATTGGTCTGTGATGGAAGGCTGATGTGTCTACACTGGAAAGCCAAAGGATTCAAGGCGGAAGCCAAAGAGACTACACTAGAAACCAGGAGACTATATCCAAGCTAAAGGTGAAGACTGGTGCTCTTCCAAAGAATGGAAACCCTCTGTCCTTCTTCATTTCCCTTTTATAACTTCTAGATGATGATCCACTGTAGGGTGGCTCCTCAACACCCTAGAGAGTAGAATTGCCAAGCCCATTGCTGAGCCAAGTTTAGTCAAGCTTGTAAACTTCTCAAGTTGACACAATCAATCAACCACTACAGAACGTATGTTTTTATTGTAATCTTTTGTTTGTTTTGTTTTGGTACTTGGGATGGAACCCAGGGCATTTGCCTGAGCTTCTCTACACCCGATGTTAACGAGACACAGTCTTACTAGATCACTAAGTTTCCCAGGCTGAGCTTGAACTTGTGATCCTCCTGTCCCAGCCTTTCAGAGTAACTGCAGTTATCCACATGTGCCACCACACTGGCTAACATGGATTGTTTTAAAGAATTTTAGATTTAAAAGGAAATTTAAAAGGAAAACCAGTGACTAGAAAGAACAGCATTGTGGAATGATTAAATCAAGCAAATCAATATATCCATTTACCCAGCAAAGGGAGAAAAATATACTTTATTATTTCAACCCCAATGTCTTATTATTACATGTACTGAAAAATACAGTTTTTAGATGAGCATTTACTCTTCACATTTCGACATTAAGTGCCGCATCTAAAGCCCTCTACCCCAACACCTGAGGTCAGTGACAGAGACAGAGTCGTACCTACTTATGTATTCTCAGCACCTTTAGGAAAATTTTTTCTTGTCTTAACTAATCCATAAGCATATTGAATTAATGATGAACTGGTTGTGACTAGCTGATGAAGGCGATCCTAAATCTACATTCCTTAGGAATGTCTAACCTCAAATGCCAATGAAACTGTAGGTGCATAATGTGTAAACAGAGCATAATTCCAAACAAATGCCGGCTATATCCAAGTGAGATAAAGGTTTAACATCAGAAGTCTAAACCTCTGAAAGGCCAGATGCTAGCAACAAACACACTGGAGAGGAGGTCAGTGAAAGAGACACTGTGACCTTCACCCTCAACTCACCAGACAGACAGATGCCTCCTCTGTCTCCACCTTGCCTGTGTGCTTTGGCTGAGACACCCCCAAATGGTTTGAATATAAAAGAATTAAACATCCAGTTGAGAGAATTTGGATAGTGAAGATAAATGAACAAACAAAAAGATCAACCACAAAGAGTAGTGTCAAACCCAAGACCCAAATTTGTTTTCCAATTGCATGTAGTGAACTTCTACATGGCTGTTTTATTGAGCTTCTTTAATACAAACCAACTCCAACCTCTCTCACAAAACGAAATAGTCCCATTGTTCATTCTGCAGCAGCTTCCTGACCATGCAAGTGATTGCAGGTTATGGTGCCGAGATCTACAGCACAGTGATCGCAATCCTTCTCTGTTTATAACACCTTTGCTTGAGTGAAATCAAATATATGAATTTTATCACATAGTAATGTGGATTTCAAGTACAAACCCCAGCACATCACATACAATCACAAGGAGGAAAGATTTAATAAAAATGGCATCAGGTGGGAAAATTCTGAGGTAGGGAGCTCACCACTGGCTTTGGGCAATCAGTGTATTTGACCCCAAGGACACAGGATTTGATGAACAGTGTTGTGGTTTTCAGCCAACTTCCGAGGCACCATGAAGGCCTGTACTCATTCACGGGGTGTGCTTGTGGGTTACACATATGCACACGTGAAATGCTTAGGAAGGTAGACTGAAATTTCAAACAGAAACATGCCTTTCCATGGAAGGTTCCCTTGCATCACTTAAAAGTGTGTCCAGTGTTATATGGGTATGATCACAAAACACTGAATATTTAAATTAAAACAATTGTATTATAGTAAAGATACATATCCATGAATCCAGCTCAAAATCCTCTCCTCACTTTGAACTCACTCATCCGTTCTTGCCACTTTCTGCAGCAGCTATGGAGTTCTTTTTCCTGAAGGTCGTTAGCCTCACTGTCCCAGCTGCCTCAGTGTCCTGAATGAATTGAGACCATTTCCTTTTCCTGATCATTGTGACTTTGGGGAGGAACCAGAAGTCACATAGTGCGAGATCTGGTGACTGAGGTAAATGAGGACACAGTGTCACGTTTTTACAGGAGCCCACCTTTCCAGTCAATAGTACTTCAAAGCAGAATTCACTATATTTTTTATCTCACCTCATAAAGACCCTAAGGAAAGAGGACTCCAAAGCTGCTGAAGAAAGTGACGAGGATGATGGCAGAAGTAGGTTCAAAGAAGGGGAGTGTTTTGAGGGTGTTCATGGCAATGCATCTGTTAGTGTAATCCATTTTTATTCAAACATTCACCATGTTTTGTGGCCATGCCTCATATGTCTTCTCTTCCATGGATTACTCTGGTTACACATATAATATATATGTACATGCACATGCTCGTCACATTTTCATGACTAGATTTGTAGATACTTTCTGTAAGATCTGTAAGTCCTTACATGCACTCACATTACATGAAGGAGATCAGCATAGTGTGATGGGCTTCCTTTTAAGTTTTACTAAAATAATAAACTCCTATTTCTGCATCTGAAACCTCCCCAGTACCCTTGTTGGAAGCACCCAGACCATCCATCCCTTTATGTCATCCCATCTACTATGCCTTGTGCCTTTCTCTAATCTGCCTAACTATAATTGATAATTCACAACCTTACTTTGCCCTTCTAGTTTGTTTTTTAAATTTTACTTTAAAAATAAAAGAAGGAAAACATTAAGAAACAGACATCCATTTACAAAATAGCATAAGAACAATACAAGCAATACAGAGTTACAGACGAAGTGGTTGGACATTATCAGTGGTGTATTATGTATTGATATCTTCAAAGTGATTTCTCAGGAAAACAAAGACATACAAGGTTGATCAAATAATTAATCATTAACTATTCTTTTCAGTAAAGCAATAGAAGTCAGTAGTACAACAATGTTACCTATCCTTCTAGTTTGAGATATGATGAGTCTCTCATGGTAATAAATTTCCTTCTTTTTGACTATATCTCTTCATCATCTGAGTTACTGATGGATGCTGCATGTGAGTGAAAGCTTACATGTTTATCACTGAGAAGAGAAGACAAATAGAATTTTGTCCCTGTACTCAAGTTCCGTACAGGGAGTGAAGACCCACCATGTAAACATGATTAATCCATGGTGTACTTGTCAACAGAATTAAACACAAACGCTAGAGCATGGCACTGTACCTAAGAGGTGTTTTCTGTGGTGGTAGGACACCGATAAGCCCTCCCCTGCAAAGTGGCATTTGTACTACCCTTGAAGACCCAGTTACAGTGCTTCAGAGGGATTTGTAATTACCTTGAGTACTTTAGGCAAGGAAAACTGTGGTCCAGCACACCAAAGCTGAAATTTTACGTCTTGTTCCTGGAATTTCCAGTGGTCTTGGATGCAAAGATAGTTGGATGGAAAGAGTAGTAGCTCCAGCAAGGGTGCGAAGTTTCACAAAAATATGAATCTATCAAAAGTGAGATATGGGACATACATCCTAACTAAGTGCTCAATCTCCAGGCCTCCAAGTTACATGCTACCCGAACACACTAGAATCTTAACACCATCTTCAAAATTCATTACTGAGAATTTTTACTTGTATCAACAATGTAATTAACTAAAAGACAAAGTTATCTTTTTGGAATCAGTGTCCAAATTTTAGTCCAAATTAATGTTCATTTATGTGACATAGGAATCCCTTCCCAAATATCACAGTCCTAAATGCTGTGCATCAGTGTTTGAAATACCATATCAAAGTGACAGCTATGAAAGATTCACATTTAGAAATTTGATATGATAAATTTTTCACCTCTTTCTTTCTCCTTGCTATCTCTCTCTTCTTCCTTTCTCTCTCTTCTTTCTTTCTTTCTTTCTGTCTCTTTTCCTATCTTTCTTTTAACAGTACCGAAGATAGTACCCTGGGTCTTCCCAGTGAGCTATATTCCCACCTCTTTTTATCTTTTATTTTGAGACAAATTCTCACTAAGTTGCTAAATTGCCCACACTGGGATTGAAGTTGTGATCACCCCATTTCTGACAGTGCTGGGATGGCAGACGTGTGCCAGGACACATGACTCACCTTTTTTTCTTATAAGCTTGCTCAGGAAAGACAGCATGTTTCAAACCAGGCTGGTTACACCAACTGTCAGTTATTGAGGTCCAAATTCTGTGTCACTTGAATTAACTGTAAAAGTTCAAATCTTCAAATCCCAATATCATTAATTAAAATTTTAAGTGAAAAGTAATTGAGGTGAGAAAGTTAAATAATTTCCTGAAAACAATAGCTTCCAAAAGGCTAAACCTAGATGGGGAAAGTTTCTGTTTGACTCTGAACAAGGAACGAAGAACTCATCAGGATTTATAAGGAACACACGCTGGGTACAGACTCAGGAGCATGCATTGGCTTTGGCCCATTATTCTCAGTCAATTGTCCACCATTTCAATGGGACACTGCAGTTTATTCCAAGATACCCACATGTCTATTTCTATAGCAGATAATACCAACTCTTGGATATCATTTCTCTTTATACCAGCCCCATCTAACAGGGTCATCCTATGTCACCTGATAGAAAACAGAGTTCAGTGAATTCATACCCATCATCTCAGAGCTGGGACTTGAACACATTTAATGCACTGTGTCTAAAGCACTTCCTCTTTCCAGATCACCCCCACAACCACACCTACACAGTGGGCTGAGCTAGGCACAGGAGGACGGTAGCCACCTTCACTGTTTGCTCTCGGAACTGCAATACAGGGAATGTGTCTTGGGAAATCATCTGGTGCAGAAGGTTCAGCAATTTGTTGGCATCACACAGCTTGCACCGAAGCGGTTCTGTTTGACTCAAAGTCAGTCCATGAGAAAGTATCATGAGAAGTATTCTAATGTTTTATGGAGCAAATACACTTGATTACTTTTCTTTCTATACCTAAAGCGGACAGGATTTAGAGCCAAATATCAGAACATGGCTTTGAGTTAGCTTATTTTTAGTTTTAGCTCACATTCAGTTATTCCTTTCATATGTACATGCTTTTATATTCACTATGTTCATAATGTACATGCTTTTATGACTTATGTCGCTTAAATGTCAAACTCAGCCTCCTATATATTCTGTCTGCTTATCTCCTTGTACAGCTGTAAATACCTTGTCTTAAGTGGCTTAGCCACTGATAAAACCAAAGAGCACTCCCAGAGTGCACTGCAGGAACCCTGCTGCTATATGCCCAAATGTGCCAGTATGTCAGGGAAGCCTCTTCACTGCTCTTTAGTTCCCAGCCCATAATACTTGCTCTGAAACCAGAGGAAAATGAGTTCATTGCCCTAGGAGAGAGAACATGAGAGGAACAGTCAAAATCATCAGATACAGATCTTGGAAACCACAGACTTTGTTACATGTAATTAGCTGTTTAAATTTTGCCACACTGAGTATTGAGCTCAGGGCCTTCACACTAAACTTCAACCCTTTTATATTTTTTTTTTAATTCAGGATCTTGCTAAGTTACTATGTTTCCTAGGCTGAGTTTAAACATGGTGAAGCTCCTAACTCTGTCTCACAGAGTGCTGGGTTTACAGATGTGTGTTTAGCTACACTTGTTTGGAAAGTGCTTGAGGGAGAGAAAGCCCAAATATGTATCCCAGAAAACTTGAATGTGCCCTTCAGTCTGTCTTCTGAGCAAACTTTGACAAAGGAAGATCCCCACCTTCTGTGAACCTGTTGTTGACTCAGGCATTAAGGATGTCACCTGGTCCTTTGGGGGAGGAAGAAGGATTGACAGGTCGAGTACAGGTAAACTCTGCTCTGTGACCATGACAATTGTCTGGGACTCCCGCGTTGATGTTCAGCTTCTGTTTTCTTTCTATAACTCATGGTACATCTCTGAAGGGTGTTACCTGACCTGACATGATCACTGTCTTCAAATCTTTCCAATCTGTAGCTAACTTCAAAAACATCAGCCACAGTAGAACGAAGAATCCTGAAAAGCCTGCAGATAGCATTTACACATAGCTCTACAGAAACAGAAATTGAGCTATATTTTGTTGGTGTGAATACAAAGTAATCAGAGCTATTAAAATAAAAAAGGAAGGCAGTCAGAACCATAGGACATTGCCATGTTGGAGGTGTGCTGACAGATAGAAGGAAGCAGGCTGTAATACTGAGGGGTATGTGGGGGGCTTCCACATATTGACAGGATTAATTTATTTTTAGCCTGGATCCAGAGCTTGTGGATATTCACATTATAATTCAATAAGCTGAACATTTTCATTTTATGTGCTTTTTATGCATTTGCTACAATTTACAATAAAAGTAAATTAATCAAAGTGTGCCCACAGCTATGAAAAGGCTTAGAATTAAAATAAGCATAGTAGTATTCTGTGCCAGTAGAATCTTGAGTGACTTTGGTCATTATAAGATTTGAGCACCTGGAAATATTTCATGCACAGCTATTAGTGGTGTCAACTGTTAATGGTGTCATCTTCCTACATCATGTCTGTCCTCTTGAATAGTCAAAATGATGTTCTGTTTATGATCTGACACAACATCTAAAGGTATTACTACCATATGATCCAGGCCTTATACTTCTGTGTATATATCCAAAGAAAAGAAAACGAACATGGTAAAGAATACCTACATTCCCATATGTGATGCAATAATAATTACAATAGCCAAGACATGAAAGCAACTGAACTGTGCATGCACAGGTGGGCGAAGAAAGAATGTGGCAGCTATACACCAAAGAATGTCATACAGCCACAAAATAATTAAATTCTGCCATTTGTTGCAATAAGAATAGCACTGGAGGTCATCTGTTGAATGAAATAAACCAGATACAGAAATACCAACCCTACACGTTCTCACCACCAATATGTTGAAGCTAAAATGGTTGATCTGATAATCAAAGAGACTATGATAGTGCTCACTAGAGGCCAGGCAGGGTGGAGAGGACAGAGAGTAGAGGTCGAGTAATAGAATAAAATACAGTGAGCCCAGAGAGATGGCTTCTAATGTTTTACAGAACAGTAGAGCTGCTATAGTCTGCAACAAAATCTATTATGTTTCATAAGAAACTAAAAGGAGTTAAAAAGCTCCCAACACACACACAAACACATACACATACACACACAAGAATTGTTCAAAGATATGGAAGAGTAATTACTGTGATTTCATTACTACATATTGTATACTTGTATTCCGTTATCACACTGTACTCCATAAATATGCATACTTATCATGAGTCATTTTTTAATATGTAAAGAAATAAATAACCTGTCCTTTAATTCCTTAGCTATTTCTGTGAATCATCGTCTTGGGTTTGGGATCTAAGAGTAAACTTAGTATAATTCCTGAGATGCCCAACTCACTTGTGGCCAATCCTGCTGAGGAATGGTACCCAACCCAGGGGATTCTACTTTGGGTGTTCAACAAAATGTGTGTGAAATTTGGACCAGTCAGAAGTGAGTTTTCAGTAAGATCTACTACCACTTTCCATAAAACACTGGGAAAGGAGTGGAATAGAGAGGTAGAGAAAGAAAGAAACCAAAGAGAGCATCAACAAGCCAGTCAGTGCCACTGACTATCCAGGACTGAGAGGAGGCCACATTCTTGGAGACACTACAGAACACAATGCAGAGTTACTCAGGATTGTTACCCATCAGTTCCATGCCCATCACTGTTTGAATGACTTTTCCAAGGATTTTCATTTTTACCATGTCCAGTTCAACCTTTCTTTCATTACCCCGCCAAGGGTCCAAGAAATGCTAGGGCATGTAGGCCTGGCGCTCTTATTCACGCTAGTAAACACTACATGCTCCACTCAACTATCACCAACATTGGCCCAAGATCTCAGAGCACAGTCTAAACAGGTGTCATACATGAATGTCTCTAACATTTATTCCAGAAAAAAGAAAAACTGACTGTATTCTCATAATAGACTTTCCTGCTCTCCAATCTTTTCTAAACCAGTCTCTGCCAGTAAGTTCATGCAAAAGAGTATTAGTTACTGAACCACTGGGAGAGCAATTTTCACTTCAGTGATTCCTCAGAAACCGTTTGAAAGTAACACAATGGCTTGAATTGTCTCCATTTATAACAAAGGTGAAGGACGGGGAAAACAAAATGGTGGCCACCTCCTCCCCACAGATGTCTGTTTCCTTTCTGGCTTTACGTTTCCACAGCACTTAGGAAGGGGATTTTCCACTTAGTGCTTTTCTCAAGCCATAACCATTCTTCCTCATCTTATAAAAGATATTGAAATAGAGGTGCTGTTTCCCTCCTTTCAAAGAAGTCAGAAAATTGAAATAATTTGCTTATGCGAAATAAATGGTGACATCAGGGATATCATCCACAGCTGATGGGCCCCTGAAGAAACTGGCAAAACAGTTATCCAAGAATGATGATGGTTACCAGGTCTCACAGTGCCCATGGCCAAGGAAGGCCTCCCATACCTACTGTGATTCTCTATTCCTAGCAACTCCTTCCTGATCATCAGACAAGCTTCCTGTATGTACATGTGTGTGCACATGTGCATGTGCAACAGAAGCTGGCAACTTATCTGGTCATAAACATAATAAACAAACAGGTCAGATTATGCCCTAGATGCCCTCTCTCCAAGGAGAAAGTGAAGACACACCTGTCTATTACTGAAGACTTGAATAACCCTGGGATACTCCAGCACACCACGTGGGGGATGAACCCTGCATCAGTTCACTCTCATCCAGTGATCTCATTCCCATGGGAAACCTGCAGACCCTTCTATGGAAGATGGGGTTCTGAGAAAGGTTTTCAATTGCAGGTTGAACATGTCTTGTCCTCCAGCAACGTGGGCTGGGAGCTCAGATGACAGGAGGCTTGAGCGACTTACGCTGAGCCAGGTCCTTAGAAACTCATTCACACACATCCCTGTCCAGTATGGAATAAGAGATAGCCCAGAGCTCATCCCATTTCCCCTATGTCTTGACAGCACAGGAAAGGGAAAGGTATGAACTTAACCTAAATTATTTTTTTGTTCAAAATATCGAAGTTTGGCGATGATCTGATCATGTGTTTTCTTTCATGTCCACATCATTCCTGATCATCAGAAACAAAATGCCATTAAATTTCTATAACTCCTGCTCCTGCCTCTGTGTTCCCCTGTCTCTTTGTCCTGGGATTATGACTGCAGCAACTATAGTAAGGTCTGCTTGTACCTTATCTCATTCTTTTCATGCTCCCTCTGCTCAGAACTCACTGTCATTGCCTACACAAAAATGGACACACATTTTTCTTCTGATCTTGTAAGATTCCTGCAGCTGCCCTGTGCTTTGGTCACTGTAGAAATCTTGTCATCTTCCTTTCATTCTTCTATGTCCTCATTCACACAGGCATGACTCCCAACTCCCAGTTGTGTTCACCTTCCTATCCCTGTCTGAATACAAGCCAGCCTTCAAACACATTTCAAGTGCTGGCTTCTCTAGGAAAACTTCCCAGGTCCTCCTGGAAGAAAGCGATCCCTTGTCCTTTTGACCTTGAGAACCACTTTATTCCTGTTTCTCTCACGCCACTTCCCTTTCAGCATCTTTATCTTTATTATAGCTGATAGATTTTTTTCTCATTACATTAAGAATTCATATTTCTGCTAATTATGACCAAATATGAGTTTTGTGAAATATTAGCCTCAAAAGAGTTACAGATCATCCAACCACATTCTGTCCAGTAATAGATGAGAAAATTGAACAGTAGACACAGCACAGAGATCCGAAGAAGCCCATGTATCCCCATTCCTTCACCAGTGAGACTTCCATTTCAGATGTCTGCACCCAAGAGAAGGCACTGCACACATCATGCTGAACTGACAAGAGAACCTTGGCCTCAGTCAGCAGACAAGAATGACAGGAATGCAGCCTTGCTATACCTCCCACCCCTCTCCCCACACATAGCACATCTCAAACCAATGCAACATCACATCCGTTAATATTTATAATGCTAGATATCATCACGTCATTAAATGAGCATCTAGCTATGCTAGAAATAGTAGCTGGTGACTTAGGTTTATGATTCTACTCTCTCCTCAAGATAATTCTGTACTGGAGTGATTATTCCCACTTGATAGCTAATAATATTCTGGAGTTAAGTAAAATTAGGTGAACACGAAAAGATTGATTTTCCATTCCATGATATTCATTCATGTTCCTGCTACTTTTTTGATGAAAGCTGGCTTATTTTCATAGAACTCTCTAAGAGTTCTAAATAAATGTGGCGAGTAAATTCTCAACATTACCATGATCATTTGCAGTCTTCTGTGTGGCCCAGTTGCACAGTGACTATTTGAACACAATTATCAACCACTTTCTGCTCAAGTCAAGGAAAAGTGATGTGCAAATATGTGAGAAGATGATCCTCATAATCTAGGGAGAATGGTGTTCTCTCCATAAATGCAAATGAGTTCTTCCAAAGATACTGGTCAGATCAGCATTTAATGAAGTGAAAGGAGTTAGGGAACATTGAAATGACTGGCATTACTCTGCTCAGAATGTCATCACTGTCATGACATTTGATTATTGATGCCTCTCTATTTCCATCTTAGGCATCTCTGGAGTAATTCTCATTAACTGGAAAACGGGTCACTGAGTGAAAGGCCTCATATCTCCCTCTTTCTACACTTCTGGTTCTTGCCAGATTGGGGAAGTTGTACCATCCTTGCTTTACTTTAAGGACCACTCAATTAGGGAGGGGAAACCCCTGCTGCAGGGCAGGGAAGGAGGACACTGGAAACTTAGCTGCAAAACACACATTGCTAAGCGCTTTGATGTCTCTGTGTTTCCAAACATCCGTGTTTAAACCAATTCTCCTAAGCTGACTCAATAGGATTTTAAATTTTTTATTTAATATTTATTTATTTATTCATTCATTTATTCATTTTTATTAAATTGTTTTATATTTTCTTGGCTGGGACTGAACCCTGGGCCTTCACACTGAGCTATTCCCCAGGGTTGTCTTCACTTTTTGTTTTGAACCTGAGTCTTTTTGAAACAAGAAGTTTCCAAATCAGGCTCTAACTTGCAGTCCTCCTGCCTCAGTCTCCAAGAGTGCTAGGATTATAGATGTGAGCCATCGTGCCTGGCTGCTTCACAGGGTGGTTTAAAGGAAATGCCCTGAACATTATCTAAAAAATGAAATGTTATACCTTGTAAGAGCTTGCATTTTTAAAGAAATGTCTAACTGCATTTAATAATATATTTTATTTATTCCACTTTATGCAGCATACTATCATTGAAGTGTAAAGTCACAAGAAACTCCCTTCATTTCTAGGACCCTTGACTGCGTGTCTTTTGCAGTCCATGGTGGTCCCACTTTGGCACTTTCAGGCATCTCACCGCACACACAACCTTGAACTCCTCCACATGAGCCATGGAGCACTGCTCTCAGTCTTTGTCTTTCTGCTTTTTTATTCTCTTTGCGCGTCTTTGCAGTTCACGTAGTTTCCCGTCTTGAACCTTTTCTGTTACGACCGCCAGCTTTCAGGCTGACTGCAGATGGAGCTGTCTCCCTCTTTCGCAGGGCAGCTTCTCTGTTTTGCCATTTTTATCCAGCAGCAGTTTCACATAAAAGTAAAATCAACAGCAACAAAACAATATACAACAAACACACAACAAGCAGGCAGAACACATCTGCAGCCATCTCCAAACAGCGAGGAGTAGCTTAAGAGAGATGGTCGTGGAAACCTTACCTGGAGCAAGTCACCCCAAGCTGTCTGGACTCCCCAACACCCAGCCGCCCAGGAGGAGAGTGCAGCGGCCTGACAAAGGCAAATGCTGACTGACTATAATGTAGTGAGTGGGCAGTGAAGTAAGTATCCATCTTTTCCATCTTTTTCTCCCAAAATACATAAAAGGAAAATGGTGAAACTTAGGGATTCATGGAGTGCTCTCTTTTTCGGTATAGGTGACTTTTTTGTTCATACACAGTTGTGATGTGCAATTCACCATGACAGTTGGTTCAGGAGCTCACTGCACCTTAATCCTTTTACTTCCCCCTCCTCCCCTTCCTGCATCTCTTGGTCCTCTTTCTTATTCGCAAAAGATCTAGCTCCCTATTTCCTATCATCTATCTTTTATTTTGTTCTTCCATTATTTATACTTTGGGATCTTTCACATGAGAGAAACCATGTGATATTTAAGTTTGTGTGTCTGATTTATTTTACTAAGCATTATATCTCAAGGCGCACCCCCTTTTCTACAAATGATTCAAGTTTATTCCTTATACTTGAGCAGTACTCCATTGTGTATATACACTACAATTTCTTCAGCTAATCATTTGTTGATAGGGATGTAAGCTGCTTCCAAGTTTTAGCCATTGCGAATTGCACTGCAGAAAACAGAGGTATGTAAAACTCAAAAGACAAAACACTTCTCAATGAGAAAGACAAGAGGTCTCACAAGGTGGAAAAGGCCTCCACAGTCCTGTGCAGATTATAAGAGTGAGCTTCTTGATTTTAAGAACCCAAAACACATTAGTTGTCTTTGTCAAGAGTTACTAGAAAAGTCCAGCTCACTTTATTTTTAATTATAACAGAGGTTCTAATGCTTTCTTCAAAAAATCAAGTATGATATATAATGCATGCATTCATCACAAATCAAGGAGAGTAGCTCCCAGCTCCAAATGGTCATCAAACTGAGATGAGGAGAAAGAAAGGGCAGGCACAGTGGAGAAAGAGCAGGGAGCGGCAGAAAGCAAGAGAGAGACAGTACCAAGAGGCTACTTCCACACATACAGTTTTATGTTTATGTTATGTTTGCATATGTACTCAGACGTGTATGTGTGCACATTTATATGTTTATATGTGCATGCATATATAAATATATGTGTGTATATTGCTAGAATTTGAGTCCTAAGCATCTCCTTGTTAAAAGCTAAGTCCCTGATCCCTTTTGGGGGCTGGTAGATACTTTACCAGGTGGGATCCATTGGAAAATGTTCAGGTCCCTGGACTCAGGCCCTGAAACAGGACTGTGGGATCCTGAACACTTCACTGAAGGCCCCAAAGCAACACGGTCAACTGATTGTGGGCAGGGACCTCCCAAATCACACCACATTAACCTTTTCATTTTACAAGTTTATTAGATCGAGGGTAGGCTATAGCAACAAAAAGGAGACGACAACATTCATAATGCTTTTTTAAATTTTCAAAATAGAGAAATAGGTTTGAAAACCAGTTGAGAGGTAAGGGTTCAGAAATAGCAAAACTGTTCTCACTGTCCCTTAACCCTTTTGGAAGGGTCACAGTAAAATCATTTGGATATTTGCACTCCTTCTAAGTCTCAGCAAAAGCTATCATTTCTACACAAAATAATCCTCCTTCACTCAATCAGATGCTGTAATTTCTCCACTTCCTATAGGATCTCACAACCAAAATGGTTTTTAACTCTTGTGATAGCTGGGCATGGTGGCACATTCCTATAATCCCAGCACTCAAGAGGCTGAAGCGGGAGGATTGTTGAGAGTTTGAGACAAACCTGGCCTACAAAGTGAGCTCAAGTTCAGCCTGAACTGCATGGAAAGACCCTGTCTCAAAAGTCAAAAAAGAATTAATAATAATACTAAAATAAAAGAGATTTTTTTAAAAAACCTCTTGTCACAGTCCATGGAAATAAACACACTCTTCATCAAAAGTTTTACTTTTCATTCATGTAACTTTAAGAAAGAAAATTCCTCCAATTACACTATATTATGCTTTATTGTATTTAGAAATCTTATTTTATTCTTACTGGAAGAGGATTTTAGACCTATGCAGTTAGAATCCATGATGAAATGATTGTTCATGCTAATGTGGGCATTGATAGTTGCCATATGGGTCACCTGGCTACTTGCAATTTAATGTTTTCTTTTTTCTCTCTTTCTTTCTTACTTTTTTAAAGCAGAGTCTTGCTAAGTCATTAAGTTGATGGGTGACATGGTTATTTTTCTCTCATTGCTGAGACAAAATTCCAGGTTTATTTAGCTCACAGTTTGTGGAGGTCTCAGTCTGTAATCAGCTGACTCCAAGGCAGAGTGGCACATGGCAGAGAGGCAACAGTTCATGGTAGTAGAAAACAACAAAATCAACAAGAGCAAAACAGGAGAGAACAAGCCCCTTTTCTTCCTTTACAGTTTATGAAGGCTACCTACACCATCTCCCTGCCCTCCTCTTGCACAGGCTCAGAATGTTTACAAAATGAAGACCCTGGCCCCCTGTTAGGTCATTTAGTTAAACTTCTCAACTTCTCAAGTTGACACAAAAATGTATCAACTATTACAACATCCTGGAGAGTAAACAACTGCCTTAGAGCATGCCTTCTATGCCCTAGGAAGTAGAACTGCTGAGTTACTTAGTTTAACGTCTAGCTTCTTGAATTGACACAATTTATCATCCATTACATTGTTCTAGGTTCAAACTTGGAATTCTGCTACAGCCTCTCAGAGTGCTAAGACAGAGCTACCTATTCAACCACTTGCTTCTAATTTTAAAATGACAGTAATGCAGGATTTTGATTTTGGAAATATTAAAATGTGAATCAGTATTCGTTAAAAAATTGATAAACATGGTAGTTGTGTTCTTTACCAAACTGCCTGTGAACTTCATTAAAGCAGGCTTCTTATATTTCTCATATATGTTTATGGTATGTATACTTAAGATTGAAAACTGATTGAAAAACATGGTGAATAATTACTTATTTTTTTAAACTGTATTTTAGACAAAAATATATTGCCATGGATTCCCTCAAAATCCTCCCCCTCATTACAAACACACTTGTTCCATCATCCTTGCTGCTTTCTGCAGCAGCTCTGAAGTAATTTTTCCTGAGGGTCTTTCACTGCACTGTCCTGGCTGCCTTGATGTTCTGAATGGATTCAAAATATTGCCCTTTCATGGTCATTTTCACTTTGGGGAAGAGCCAGGAGCCACACAGTGGCAGATCTGGCAAGCAAGAAGGCTGAGGACACAGCCTCTTGTTTCACAAGCTGCCTCCCAGGCGGGTGGCGCTTGGCAACAGCAGTCACCAGACGTTTTTATCACAGAAAGACACTCAGGAAAGAGGACTCCAGAGCTGTTTCAGAAAGTAGCAAACCAAATAGGGTAAGTGTGTCTGCAGTGAGAGGGGGGACTTTGAGGGGATTCCTGGCAATGTGTCTTTTCCTGTAATGAATTATTAAAATTTAACTAAATGGATGCACCCTGAGGCCATTAGGTGAGATAAATTGGACACACCTGTGTAAATGCCACATTGTTTCTCTTGTGTGAGATACTGCAAATGTAAATAAGAACCAAAGTGTATAATAGATATTGTAAAATAGGAAGAAAATGTTCAAATGGGAAGGGGAACTAGGCAGGGAAAGGAGGAAAGAAAGGGAAAAGAAAAAAATAGAAACAAAGTTCTTGTAAATAAGAAGGGAAAGAGGGGTTGAAGGCAGATTAGGAAAATGGAGAAAAAAAGAATCAGGTTATATCAGATACAGTTATAAATTCCCTAGAGTGAATGTGATCATTATGTGTACCTAAAATGTACCAAGGCATGTAATCAATTTTTAACAGTCAAAAAAATTAAACATTCACCCCTAGAATAATGTCCACAAAAATTAATTTTCTAGGGATCACAAAAATACTGGAAATATCTGAGCTCTGGCGCACATTAGGCAAGTTCCATTTCATAGTGTTTGTGTGCTACTGTCTGAAACAACATGTATGCATCATAAATTCATGCCTGGCATACAGTAAGCATTAACAAATTATTTGAAAACTGAACAGGCCATATAACTGAGGGATGGGAGACAGTCCATCTTTCTTTTTACTCTCCTCCTACCTTGGTGTCCTAATATATTAGGGGTGAGGGACAGATGAACTTGGCCTCCTGCCCTCAAGCCCATGCACAAGGGACAGTGGGATTAATCCAAGGCTCCCTGGTTGTTTTTGTCTGATGGAAAGAGAGCCCAGGAAGTGTGGCAAGTACTGAAGGAGGTGTGTGAGTTATCTGCTGAAGCTTTCGAAACCGGTGGATGAGGGTCCCACAGTGTCCAGTAACAAAAATAAGAGTGCAAAAAAATTACATAGCACGATAAAGGAATAAAGGTCACTTTCCCAATTCTTCTTCTTTTTTTAATCTCCAGCTTTCCTGATGGAATCCAATTTAATGAGCTGTAGAAACCCAGAGCTCTTTCAAATTTTAAAGCAATTACAACACAAATGACTCCAAAGCAAGATGATCTTATTATGGGGAGGCTATAAAATGCGAACTTCAGGATGTCAAGAAAACAGAATGGCTTTTGGCTGGTGTGTCAGAATTTATGGAAGGTCTGGCGTTGTCGGCTTCTTACTATCCTTGGAGGATAGTTTATTGCACCAAATACAGCATTTCCTTTGAGACTGTTTATGGAATTATTACTGAGAAAGGCAGGCACGTTTTTCTATGCATCTTTGAAAGTTTCTTTCAAAATGGTGCCCAGCTCAGTGGGGGAGGGCAGGGGAATACAAAAAGATGGAACTCTTTGTGTTTATAAATTGAACTAAAATAGCATAAGAACACGTACTGGGCTCCTTGGCTCCCGTTGGGTAACATTCACATAGCAGTGCTGAAAGCGTGATCATTGCCAAGATCAACATCATGTGGCAACACGAAGAAGAAAATAAACGGATCTCCACCCACAGAATCAGAGCCTCTGAGAGCAACTCTGAGTAAACTGTGCTTTAACATTTGCTCCCTGCCCCGGGGAGTTTGCTCCCGCTCTAGCTGGGGAGCTGCTGCATTTGTGGCCATGCTGTGGGACCACCCTCCGTACCAGCCCAGGGACCGCTTTGTTGAAATGCCATAACACACTGCTGTCTTCCCAACCACCCACACACCCAGTCCCTCCCCAGGGTCTGAAAAGCACCTTTGGCTTCAAGCAAACAAGATTCAGAGAGCTTTCCTGGGGCAGATCAAATCAAAAATGGATGAAGCCGCAGCCGCCTGGGGCTCTGTAGATACTACAGGAGAGGGTGATGAAAAAGTTCCTAAGGAAACATAGCCTCAACTTTGTAGGACAATGTTTTCCCTAAACTGAAGTGTTCTGGCAGCAGGATCTCCATGTCCTGTCCTCTGCCTCCTGCTCGACCCCCAGACTAAGGCTGCTGTCTGTGGGATCTCTCTTGCCTTTGCTGTTTGTACTCCAAACCAAAAAACAGGATCACAGGAAACCTCAGAGGGCTCGGTCAGTGCTCAGGACCCTGGCTTTGAAGCTCCCCTGACTTGGCTGTCTGCTGTGACTTCCTATTGTACCCTGGATTACCCCAAAGTATCTTTCTGGGGCTGATCTGTCAGTGTCAGACACCCACACTCCAGGAACCCCCATCCCCTCCGTGGAAGCCTCCCTCTTGACCTCCCCCTTACTCTTGACCTCTGCCCCTGCCTGACCTCTGCCCCCTCTTGACCTCTGCCTCCCTCTTGATCTCTGCCCCCACTTGACCTCCACCCCCTTTGTGACTGTTTCTGACACCTCACACTCAGATCGGACCACCGTGCCAGGTGTAGAGACCAGGCAGGCTTAGCCCCAGGGTGCAGGAAAATGTTAAGTACAGCGCTCCCAGAAGAGAAACAAAACTGGTTCTGTAGCTTTCACTGCAGTTCATGGTGTGCAAACTTACACTGTGGCCCGTTTTGAAGACCCGCATCACCATGACAGATTTGGGAAGGGGGCTACACACACAAACCCCAGCACGCTCCCACATGCACCCCAGAAAATTCAGACTCATTATAAATAATCCCGTCTTGCCTGGATTGATCAAGACAGACCACACACAAAGGAGGCTGTCTTCTGTGGAGATACATATATGTATTTTATTCAAACACACACAGTATTTTCTAATCACACCTCCTATACTGGGCCTAATTGTCTTCAGAGGCTTTCTGGATGATTGGGTAAAAATGAAGAGAAATAATTAAGAACCAAAACAAGACTTCACAATTTAGGGTTATTCAAAGGAAGCACTGGCAAGTTCATCTCAAACAGAACTCTCTCAGGGAGTTGCTTGTGTTGTTGACGAATCAAGGCTACAAATGCTTTTGACGCCAATCTAGGCAGAGTCTAACACTTACACTGAGAGTGCTGATGCCCAAGCAAGAATTTTTCTCTTAGAGCAATGAATAAACCAAGTTTACCCATGCAATTTTAGAAATAAAGGTATTTTCTAAAGTTAGTACAACTGAACAAAAGAGGATGAGGAACATCTTCAGTTCTGGGTGGATGAATATTGGGTTTTAGCCTGGGACACAGGCTTGAAATTGTTTAGTCCAGTAGCTGGCAAAGAGGAGCACCTCCTCAGGCCCTTAGACATCCTTGCTCTGCTGGAATGTCTTTTCAGCAAGCAGTATGACAACTCCAGTGCTGGTTCCTCTATTACCTGCTGTCTCTGGGCAGGATTAAACCCTGGACATTTACTGTTTGCATTTTTCTTGAAGATGATACAGAGCAGGCAGTGGTCTATAAATCAAAGGCTGAGCATGTCTGCAGCAGCAGGTCTTCATGCTCTGCTGACACACTCTAGGTGGTTTCCCAGTGTTTCCAGGAGCCTAAGTTCTATCATCTACTATAACCTGGTGTTACGGTTTGTGTCTAGATGTCCTCCCAAAGCCTCATGCAATCATGGGGGCCAGGTATCTTCAGCGGATGCTGAATCTGGAGTTTGTGACTGACTCATAGTGCAGTGCTGTGATTAAGGGTGCTGGGATTAGGACTGGGTAACTGCTGGATCAGCCCACTGATTGGATTGGTGCTGCCCTAATTCCAGCAGTCTGGATAAAATAAACGCAGAAAGAGGCTTGTTCCCTCCTTCTGCACTTGCTCCTCTCCTGTTGCTTTCGCTGTTTTCCACTGCCATGAACCATTGCTCCTCTGCCATAAGCCACCCCGCCTTGGAGCCAGTCAGTGGTGGACTTAAACCTCCACAAAATGTGAGCTAAATAAATCTTTCCTCCTTTAACTTTGGGTGTCAGGTATTTTGTCTCAGCAATGAGGGAAAAGCAATTAAGACAAAATTTGGTACTGGAAGGGAGTCATTGCTGTGACTATATCTGGCCTTGTAGTACAAAAGCCTTTGGGAATGGTTTGTGGGAAGAGAATAGAAAGGTTCAGAGATATTGCCTGAAAGAGTGGAGCAGAAACACCTTAAACTGCTCTGTATGAGATTCCAGTCAGAGCTCAGAAGACCAAAACCTGATAGAAATCTTACTGTTAAAGGTGAAGTTCAGAAAGTTCAGGGAGGACTGCACTGGGTGCTGGATTCCAGGTGATGTGTTATGCCTTGGTCTGTATGCATTTTGATCAAGTGCAGAGACTTTGCCTGAGATTGAGATTAAGAGCAGTAGACTAATTAATGTGGCAGAAGAAATTTCAAGGCAATTGAATGTTTAGGCGGTAGCATGGATACTGTTGGGGGCTTTTAGCCAGATCAATGTTAAGAATCAAGAGCAAAAAGCCCAGCAGGATGATTTAACATGTGAGTTTGGCCAGAAAGGAAGCTCTAGTAAAGCTGTGAACTTCAGAGCTGAGGAGATCTCCACTGCTCAGAAGGAACAGGTGAATAGAAAACCTGGCCTGGGGGCATCACAAGCAGTACTCTACGCTTTGCAGCCTCAAGAAAGCCTGGTTCCCACCCCATCCCATCCTATTTCCTTTTTTGCAGTACTGGGGATAGATCCCTGGATCTTCACACTGAACTTCATTCCCCGCCCATTTTACTTTTATTTCATCACTCTTATGATCCTCCTGCCTCAGCCCCTCAGAGTGCTGAACCCCAGACATGCACCACCATGGCTCGCTAGATTGTGTTATTCATGAGGACCAAGGAGAGGCTGTAGCAGCTCTGCAGCCACGCACCTTGGGGTTGTCCAGTCTTCTGCGGCTTCCTGCTCTTGGTCCTCCATACTGAACTTCACTCCTGCACCCCAGGCTCTGGCCAGAAAGAATGCCCAGTCCTGAATTTGACTCTTGTCCTTGAACGAGCCATCCACAGCCTCCCCATCCTAATCTAGAAATTCCTGCTTTGCTGATTGTGCTGGGAATGGCCCTCTGTGCCAATCTGGAGGAAGCATCTGTGAATTCCACACCTCTGCATTCCAGGCCTCTGAGGGAGCCCACCTGACACCTTAGGCTGCTTTTCCTGAGCCCTGTGCACTTCTCATGAGGAGCCAGCTGTGCATAGCTTCTTCAGCTTCACAGCACCCTTGGGTATGTGACTGAGGGCTCCGGGGCTATCCAAACCCCTCACAGAGACAGTGGCTGAGGGCAAGAGCATACAGAGACCAGGCAGTTGACCCAGAGAAGCGGCCGTGGTCTCTGTTTACCTTGCACTTTCTCCCACTCAGACATCAAAAGGGACAGGTCAACGTTAACATATTTGGGGGTTGAGGAGTTTGGTATGATTGGCAGAGGCACATACTCTGCATTTGATCTTTATTCCCAACATTAACATATCCAGGTAAAAAGAGCATTTCCTTCTGAGAGCTTTACCTTGATGTCAAATTATTAGAGCTTTTAAGGATGTGAGACTTCATGTGTCTCTGTTAATAGTGGTATCAGCATAGCACAAGCTCAATAGACTAGATGTTATATTTTACATTTACATTAAAATTTATATTAAAAAAGATGAGCTTTACACCCTAGTTGTCAAACTTGGTCGTGGTCTCTTTCCCCATAAACTGGGAATTAAACCCAGAGCCTTCACACTGAGCTTCACCTTGGCCCATTTTAAATTTTATTTACTTTAAGGAAGAGCCTCACTAAGTCTCTAAGTGGCTCGGGCTGGGCTCCAATTTATGATCCTTTTGCCTCAGCCTCCCAGAGGGTCGGGTTACAGGGAAGCATCACCTTTCTTAACTAAGAGTCCAATTTTAAATGAATTTATATTTCTTCATTTCTCTCCTAGGGCAGCCAATCTTGGTCTGACCTCTGGAGTCCCTGCTGCTCTGCCTCATGGATGTAAGGACTTTCAGCCTGAAGGTCCTGGTAACTTCCTAATAAAGTGGACTTAACCAGGCGGTTTTCTCAGGAAGCCCAACGCTGCCCAGCACACCCAGTGTGGAATCAGCCCTGCTGCTCCAAGAGGGTAGAGGCTCTGTCTTGACCACTCTCTAGTGTTGGCAACACAATACCTGACACCCACAACCTAAAAGGGGGGTCATCCGGGTAACTGGGGTAAGAGTGTCATTTGGCTAAGAGTCTGCAGAGGGTCCAGTCCACAGTCAGCAGGCTCCATGGCAGGGCAGCATGGCAGAGGGTGTGGCGGAAGAGAAACAGTCCACAGCATGGCTGGCAGAAACAGAGAGAGATCTCAGGAGGAGGGGAGAGATAGATCCTCCAGGCAACAGCCCCAGCGACCATCTCCTCCAACCAGGCTCCGCTTCCCAACATCGGTTAGCTGTAAGCTCATCCATGGGATGATCTACTGAGGCCTGTCACATCCCATGATCCAGTCACCATGGTCATTGAGCAGACTTTAGTTGTAACTATGATATAACTATATTAATGCAGCTGCTTCTCTTCACGCTTATCCACCGTTATTCTCCCCTTGCTCCTGACCACACCTAGGCTTTTTTGGTACCTGTTTCTGTCCTGAGACACACTTCTTTTCTTTATGGCCTGCATAGATCCCCTTGGCCTTTGTCAGCTTCTCTTGCTGGGACGTAGAATGTTCTACACATTTGTCTTTCACTGCTTCCCACCTTGCCTCTTTGCCACCTACCGGTCTGCCATCTCCTTCTCCATTGCTCATATACACACATGCACACACACACACACACACACACACACACACACCTCAGTGCTGGCAATGGTGCTGTTGGAAAGAGGCTGAGTGACTGGAAGTCCTGCGCTGGTACTCAGCCAAGCACTGTCCAGAGAATCATTTGCTCCTGCCAAGCCCTGTGCCTCGCTCTCGTGAATGTTTGGTGGTGCTCTCCAGGCTGTCACACTGAGCTGCATGCCCAGTCCTCTTTATTTTCAGCCTAGGTCTCTCCAAATCCTTCCTGCTACAAAATGGGATGGTGCTGAGATTATATCTGGCTGTCACAATGTTTCAACCTGAAAGGACCCATACCAGTAGAAATAGCATGATGCCTTTTTTAGATTTTACTTCTGAAAAATTCAGGGTCTTGCTAATTTGGTAAATTGCTGAGGCTAGGCTTGAACTTGCTATGCTCTTCTCACCTCAGCCTCCCGGAGTGCTGAGATGACCATGATTTTGCCTCGACTTCCCGGACCCTAATGTGAGTTCCAAATATACCCAGCTACTGTGCCTCACGGGAAATTGGGACTGGGATTACTGATCCCTCCGAATCAGCCAGACCTAGAACCAGGCCAGTTCCTGTAGCGCTACCCCCTCCCCATCAGTTGCTATGGAGATGGGAGGAGGCCTCCTGGGCAACCCCATGCATTACAGCTGATTCTTTCTGCAGCTGCCTCTTTCACCTTGCTGTTGCTTCGAGGACGCTGGCAGGACTTGAGAGCACCCTTCCTATCTGTTTTGCACATGACAGAAGCAAGGCACAGTGGAATACTCCAAGCTGCCTGAGGCCATCATTTAGACTATGTGACCACAAACTTGTGTTGGGAAAATAAATCACTCATAGTCATTTCTTTTTTTTCCCCCATGAGCCACCTGAGCTCTCACAGTCAATAAGAATGAGAACTATTCCCTCTAGCAAGACCCACAGACCACCAATTTCCATTAAGTATTTATGGTTGGAATAAAATCTACCCAGAAGCGGGCAGGCATTTCATATGCAGAATCCACTTAATTTAGTTGGCTTATATCTTCTTGCCCATCAACATCTGCTATTGCTAGGAAATATAAATCTATCAGTAGTGAACTGCATATATTTCTAATGGCAAAGTGGAGAAAAATAGCTAAATAGGGCCCTATTTCATTTTTTAATTATGAAGCAAAAGTGACAGATCATCCGAAACACTGTCGAGCCAAGATTCACAATAGATGGTTGAGATTTGGTTTCTAGAATCATTTTGGGGGAAACAAACTTGCTCTGAGACCCCAAGACATTGAAGCCAAGAGTGGTGCAGCAGACTCCTCCAAGTGGCCAGAAGGGCCTGTCACTTGTTTGCATACGTTTTTGTTTTATTTTCTCCACTTATAAATTTTCACAGTACAAAAATAAGATGCAGATATCAGTTTGTTGCCCATTAAATATTTTGGAGCCTAATCTTATACAGAATGATTGTGAAATGTGGAAAAAGAACAGAGGTTTGCATGCTGTTTTGTGCCTAATTTTAATGCATGCCCTCAAATTCAAGTGTTTTTCCCAAGGTTAGCACAAGTTTTACCTAAAAGTTGCTGTTGTAGATTGAGGATTGGTCTAAAAAGAGCCCTGGATTTCTGAAAGAACTAAACTTAGACATTTCCTTTGACTGGGCTATTTTCCTTCTGCGTATCTTCCCTGAAGAGCCACAGGCATACTGCAGTGACACATGCCCACCAATGTTTATAGCAGCACAATTCACAGTAGCTAAATCCTGGAAACAGCCTATAAGCCCATCAGCTGAGGAATGAATTAAGAAAATGTGATATCTGTACATAATGGAATGCTACTCAGCTATAAAAAAGGATGGATTTGATTCACGTGTAGAAAAATCAATTCACCTGGAAAATACAGTGTTGAGTGAAATACATCAGACACACAAGCCTAAATACTGTATGGCATCTCTCCTTTGAGTGAGGCAAAATACACAGAGAGCAAAATGAAGAAGGGTGGACAGCAAGAAACAAGGGTATGACCTCCTGCAAACGGGATGGGCTCGAGAGACAGAGGATGAGAACAGAGGGAGAGGAGGAGAAAGAAGATTTGAGATACGTGATGTGCAATAGCCGGAATAAATGCCCATGTACCAACAAGAATGAAAGTGGGGAATGGCATTCAGAGACAAGGACAGAGGTGGGCGGAAGGGGGGAGGGCATTTAAAAAAGGAACGAGCTGCATTATGTACATGGACCCCCGCCCTGAGATACACGCAAACGTCATGCACTGCAAACATGTACTACCAAATAAAAATTACAGTAAGGAGCTCTTGCCTGCAGTAGGTTGCAGAGCGATTGTCTTTGCGAAAGGTAGAATAGAGCATTCGCCTTCATAAAATGTCAGAATTTAGGGGGAGTGGAAATGAGCAGCTTATGAACCCCTAAGCTATGGGGCAGCCCAGTTCTTGGGCGCAGACTGAAATGAGAGGGCCCGCCCAGCCATGGGCGGTGGCAGCTGACCCTGAAGTCTCCGCCCGGAGTTGCTTCCAGCCGCGGGGTGGCGTGGTGCTGAGATGAATCTTGGCAATCGCCACAGCTCAACCAGAATGAGCTGTTCCAGGGGACAGGACGGAGCCTTATCTTAGATTTCACTGCTAAAAGATTCGGGCAAAATTTGAAGAAACCGAAAGGAGGGAGTGGGAAATGAGAGGGGAAACGAAAGCTGAAATGTTTCCGGAAGAGAAGAACGAGCTGCTTGTGGGTTTCCCATCATTTCTATCAAAGGGCACACCGTGCTTGCCCATCTCCCTGGCTCCTTAAAAGCAGCATTAATTATATAATTTCATCTTAAATACTTTTAAAAGGAGGCAAACAGAGATGTTTCGCTGGTAGGAATGAGTTGCTTACCCTTTAGCCATATAAATGCACGCTTCTAAAGACCTTTAATGAATGTGTCAACGTCAAGCCATCCTGACAGCAGTTGCTGAGTTTCCAGTACGCACAGCTCAGACCCCAGAAATGACTACGGGTCAGAGGTGGACAGAGACACCCATGCCACCCAGTGGGGCACCCGAGCCATAGTGACCATTGCTTACCGGTCGAGATTCAAATCCAGTTTGCTGTGAATCGGTGCTGACGATTACGGACATGAATGGCCACGAAGCAAACTCCCGATTTTAGAGATATTTTTATGGCAGTTACCTGAGTTGTATGTCACAGTATTGTCCCTACATCGACAACACTGGTGTGAAATAACATGAGTTCCTTGAAATTCAAGTGGCTCGACTGAGGTCAGTGGTTCAGAGCATAAACATGGTCTCTTGATATGAAGTCTAGACGTCATGTAAGCAGAACTATCTGGATTTTTTCCCAAAGGAAAAACAATGGCTGAGAAGTTTAGCCAATACGATGTGTGGATTTCACCAGACTTGCAGGCTTTGCCAGAGATAGAGAGGGTACCCATGAGGTGGAATGCCATTGCTTTTTTTGTTTGCCCTTTCAAATATATGTTTACTCACATCCACCTAAATGTATAATGAGGACCTTTGGAATTCCCCTTGTCTTCTTATCTTTGGGAAATAAGGACATTTTATACTTTTAGGCTACTGGTTATTTTCCTTTTCTGTCATTTATTTAGGTAACAGCTGTATTCAGATAGAGTCCCCACTAGGTAACAGTCACCTATTTAAAATGACCAATTCAATAGATTTAGGTGCCATAAAATTCACCTATTTAAAGTATACAACTCATTGGTACTTGGTATATTTAGTATATATTTATCACCACAGTAAATTTTAGGGACTTTCGTTATCCTCCAAAGAAGCCCTATGCCACAAAATAATCAGTCCCTCTCTCTATTTCATTTCCTCATAATTGTCAACCACTAATCTTCTATCTCAATGTACTTACTAATTCTAAACATTTCATACCAATAGATTTGTGTCTTATGTGGACTTTTGTGACATCCTTCTTTCACTCAGCATCCCTTTTCTTTTTTTTTTTTTTTTTTTTTTAGAAA